>CAUYMX010039023.1:0-35531 GCA_963573855.1 Lepilemur septentrionalis
GTCTTTTGAACTGAGATTACTGCAGCATAGTTTTTTTTCCTCAATGACACTGTTTCCTTTGTATAAAATAGAAATAATCATAATCAATTTCAACTATTTTTTCTTCTTACGATACCATTAGGAAGTAAATGTGTGATATTAGCATCAAGTTAACCCAGAATCTTTCCATATGCAAAATATTTTATTTCAACTGTCTTTCATCTCAAATAACGTATTTAAGCATTAAACAGAAACATAAGGAAAAATGAGAAATCAATTTGGAGAAAGAAGATGTACATTGATACTAATACAAAAGGAAGCTATCAAAGTGTTACATGCACAAGTGCAAGATAATATATATATGTGTGTGTATATATATACACAAACATGCTCAGGAGATTTTAAGAACATAAGGCAGCGCTGGCTAGACAAATAATTGTGGGGGCACTTAGTTTAGCATTGACAGGTACCTCTGGAGGACATTACTTCAGGCATGAAGATAACATCTTTATGTATAATTAAAGCAGCATGCTGATTGAGATAGTGTCTGACAGCGTCTAACTGTCTAGCAAAACATGACTGAGGCAAAGCAGAGAATCAGAGATAATATTATCATCTTAATTCAGTGAAAATCATGTTAGTTTACACTCTTTCCGAATAAGCACAATATGAAAAATCAACAGGCAGGTTTGGGTGTAAGTAAGTGTTCCCCAGCCCCAAAGCATTGCCGCTCTCCACTTCCCTTACCTACATCTCCATTAGGAAATCCCTTTTCCTATTATAACATTTTATTTACCATCCAATTACAATTACCATCATTTGCTGTCAAGCTTTGTGTGAGTGCTAGCTGATAAATGTTTTCTTTCGGTAACTGTTTCCCAATGGCAAGATAATATACACAAAGAAGAAGATACAAAAAGGTACATTTTAAATTATTTTTTAATATCAAGATTTTTCTTACCACAATACTCAGAAATTCTTTTGAAAAGTGACCACAGTATGTCCCTACACACTGAGAGAAACACACACACAATATATTCTCTGGGATTTTATTCTGTAAAATACTAGGCCATGTTTTTCTAAAACGAAGAAGAGTGTCCCCATCTGGCATATATTAAATTTATTTCATAAAGCACAAGTATATATAATTCATGTCACTTTTTGTGTATTTAATGTTATGACAAATGCCAGTTTTACTTATATTCATATAAAATTCCTCTTAATCCTTCAAAAATATCATATTGATTTCCTGTAGAAACAAATTTCAAGGTTTGATTATACTCACATATGTCTTAAAATTTATCTTTCTGATTTACTGAATTGGTCCAGCAATTTCCTAATCATATTTTTGAAGCTAAACTATATCTTGATAGGAATCTACATAGTGTAAAAATATAGATCAGAAATAAATGAAAATGTGCTTGGGTATCCATATCTTCTTAAAAATGGAAATGATTAACACAAACCTGCAAATGTGAAATTTATGATTCAGTAGCAGCTACATGCAGACCGCTGTATAGATTGTTTCTGTCACTAAAGGCTTCTCAGATACATTGAATGATGCAGTTAGGGACTTCCCTTTTGTAGTGTAATTTGACAGGCAGTCCCTTGCTCTTTAACTCCCCAATAGAGATGAACTGTCTAAATTCCTTTTTTTTTAAAAAAAGGCGAACTAATGAGAATGTCATTATTGATCCACTGTGCTTTATTCCTTTGACAAAGTCATAAATGCTATCACTGTGAAATTTTGTATATGGAAAGGAGTCCATAAAAAGTCCTTCCTGTGTGAAGAAGGCAGAAATATCAGGAAGTTTACAACTCCACTAACAACCTGGTTCACATCTGAACTTGGTTCCATTTTCCTACCTTGCTTTCATGGGCTCACAGCTTGATCCATCTTCCTGCTACAGTCTACAAAAGAAAGAGCAAGAGGAGCCTACAAAGGGAGAAATTATAAATTTAGAACACACTAAAGGAAATAATTTAGTGCAGTTAATGGTTTAAAGTCATAAGAGCAGGTTTTTCAGAGATCTCTGTAGTTTTAGTACTTAATTTCTCTGTGAAAACAACAGAAGCAAGACGTCGTTCATAATGGAAATGGAACTAGTGATTATGCCAAACTCATCTCCTAGGACCTGGTCATCACCTGTGAAGAAAAGAAGAAATCTGTAAGGAAAAGATGGCCACTCCTTGTTTAACAATGCCAACTGATTGTTGTCTCTTGGGAACTTTCACCTCCAGGTTGGAATTTTTCACCAGAACTTTTGCTTGCTGGCAAGTATTGGACTCCTCGGTGCCAACTTCTAAAAGATTCATTATTCTCCTGTGCATTACTAACTCTAGAAGCAGGCAAAAATGCCAGAAATCTCTTGAGCAAATACAGTTTCATATGATATTTTTTTTTTTCATGAGCTTTCCATACTCTGGAGATTTGGATAAATTATTCAATTTTGAGGAGGTTTTTTTTCCCTCGAAATTGAACCCAATTTAAGCTCTGAAACTTCAGAAGCAAACATGAACATGGCAATAATTTCCCCTTTTTGTGTATTTTAAATTTTATCTGCTCTTGTGTAGCTTAAAAAGCATTGCTTATTTTTTTTCCTTAAGATTTGTCTACATACAGTAATGAGAAATGAAGTGAGATTTGAGCAATGATATGTTTTATTTCATGAAATGCATTGGTCAAAGCAGATAACTCAGTTCAACAAGTACACTTTTGGATTTCAAGTGGAATGCAACCAAGAAATATGAACATGTGCACAAGAGTTAATTGCAGGTATTGACTTGGACAGCTGCAATGTCTTCTTACAGACAGGGATAAACTGGAAGGGCTAACAAATAGGGAAAGCAGAAAGGGAAGGCTTTTACTTGAGCAGAGTCCTTAGGCTAGTCCTGTTTATAGCAAAGAAACAAAATTTATTTGCTGGCCTGCTGAAAGGTGTATTGCTTTGATGATGGAAATTTTTCTTTGATAACTAAAATGGGTACACCTTAAGTACATTCTTGATTGTAGTTACATGTTGCTTTTTACTTTTGAGTTCATAGTGACCATAAACAATTAAGGAACACTTGAAATCCCTGTAATCATCAATTGTATCAAATATGCATTTTTTGTGAACCTGTGGGGGGGGGAGGGGGCGGGGCGGCGGGAAGTTAGCCCTGGTCTCCCTGGAGCTAATAGCACTTTGAAGGTAGCGAGGTATAAAAGAAGCAGATAGCCAATACGGGCTTTATTTAGCTAGGTTGGGCTGGATTGCTGTTAGAGTATAAAAAATAGGCTGTTACAGATCCTGCAGTGTAAAAGAACAGCATTGATTTCTGATGAGTAAAAATAAGGGATTCACACGCTGTTATAGCAAAAACTCAATATTCAACCATCATTGATTTGTGTACTACTATCCTTCTTTCCTAGAAACACCAACATCTACTTTTTATTATTCATATTTTGTCATTTTCCTGCCTCAATGAACTTTATGCGGAACTTAACTTTGGACTACAGATTTTGTAGCAAATATATATGTGTTCTTTTCTTAAAGTTGAAGTCATTTATCTGGACAGATGGTCATGACAGTTGAACACATTGTGCATAAATGCTATGTAGCATGGCCAGAGTATAGAATGTTCTTTTTTATGAAATACTTTTGTTAAGGAAAAGTTACTGTCTTATGAAAAGAATCCCCATGCTTTGTCTATGTGTGCTACCAATTTTTCAAGAACTATATTGGACACAAATATCAATGTGGTAATGATTTGTTTTTCTTTGATTCAAAGTCTCTCATCATTATGTGCAGTTGTGTTGAAGTTTCACTTAATGTTTCATCTCGGTTATTTTTCATACACTTTTATTGCTAGGAAAAATATTGTCTGTGTTTATGCTCAGATTTGACATATGCTAAATCACTTTGATCTTGTCTCTGTCATGGAATTGTTATGATTAATATTTCAGTTTCGCTGTTGAGGAAACAGACTCAGAGGCATGAGGTAATGTGCACAGAGATGGCGAATGTGAAGGCTGGCGCAGGGATCATACTTAAAGCAAATCTCCCATGGTGTTGTTCTCCTCGGAACTTTTGATGGTGTCCCATTATGCATAGAATAAATCGCAAAGCTCTAGAAGACATATCCACAAATGAATTTCAATCTGTGCTTTTATTTACTTTCTATCCCCTAAACTTTGGGCTTCAACTACAAACTGGATAACTCAGCATTATCTGAAAGTGTCTTGAGCTTTTCCATCTTTTGCTGCTCCCTGTTTCCCCCACTCCCTACATAGAACACTCCTTTTCATCACCTCTGCCAATGAAGATCCTAGCTTTCCTTCATGGCCCAGATTAATGACCAGCTCCTCAAGAGTGTTCCTTAATTCCTTCAGGTGAAATTAATTATCCCCTCTTCTATGGCTGAAAAATTATATTCCTTTATTACCCCAAATCCTCTTTTCTGTAGATAAGCTATGTATATGTCTATTTCCTTGCTTTTGGTAAGTTATAATTTCTTTGAAAGTGGCATTATACATGTGTCCATTGATTCACTCATAATTATGGATAATTATAACATATAATTTACTCCATCCATTATAATATTGTGCATGTAGTAGGCACTCAATAAATATTTTTGAATTGGCTTTCTGGTTGGTAGACTATTTTACAAATCAGCCTTTTGTGTATTCAGAAATGTTGAAAATGAAAAAGGGCTGATTGATTTTGGAAAACCACAGCCGTATATATTGTGCATGTTCTAGAGAGATTACTTCAATATTCAACATGCAAACACTTGGTAATTTTCTATTTTATTGTCATTGCAAATTAATTTTTATTAATTTCTAGAAAGTAGCTTCTCATTCAACACTGATTATGCATATCAAAAAAAAGAAAATTACAAAGGAAGTGTTTCCTAATTATACTAAGAACACATGGCTTATCTTTAGCTCTTTACATCATTCTTTCAAAACAAGATATATTATGTATATTTGTTGTCCCAGACATGCAGTTGACCATTTTTAGTTTAATGTTCAGTGATTTAATCATGATGATTGCCAGTTATAGAAATAATTTCTATTAGCGCTACATATATTTGATTTAATATTTCAGGGATTTATTAGGTCAGATCTAAGTCTTAGATCACAGAACCTTAAGGATCATCTAGTTAAGGGCTTCTTAGTACTAGCTTTATATATTTAGAGATATGGATGATCCCTCTTAATTTTCATGCAAAATGTTAATATTTATTGTTCCTTCCTCCACCCCTGTACCTTTTTGCATATTCTCATATAGTGCTGTGACTGCCTAAGATGTGAGTAACCACTGAAATCATGCCCTGAAATTTACAAGATGAGTCCCAGAGAGATGAAAAGATACACACACATATCATTGCCTCACTGAAACCAGACCCCAGGTCTTCTATTTCCATGCACAGTGATTTCTCTGAACATTATATTAACTGGTGATATATTATGAATTCATAACACATCTACATGTTCTTTATTACCATTAAAGATAAACACAGGAAAATGATATGGTAAATGACAACAGTAAAAATTAAGCTTGCCACTCATTTTTACTTACCCTTCAATTCCTAAATTAATTCTGGGAACAGAAGGTAGCACTAAACATGTATTTACAACATGACCTATTCTTAGCCTTCTGTATTTCTGTATATTTCTTTCATGTTAAGACTTTTCTTTGAAGCAAGTAGAAGCTTTGCATTTTGTGACAAGTCTCTGAAGTACAGAGAGAAATAAGAGTCTTCCCCAAATACCTCTGATAGAGTAAGTAAGCATTTGAATTACTTTTCCATTTAGGGAAAAGATAAATAATTATAATTTTGGCTTTAACAAAATTTAGCATTTTTGATTGATATGTTTTCTGCAAACGCATGTTTTACAATAAAACAAACAAACAAACGCACAAAAAAGCCAAAACAAGGAAATAAGTAAGCTAAAACTGATATGCAAATGTTAAGAACTATACTTATTTTCTAAGAAACTTACCTTCTGTACAACTTTGTAAATTTACTAATAACCATTTAATTGTACACTTAAAATGGAGTAAAGGCATGATATGTAAATTGCACTTCAATAAAGAAAAAAATAAGAAACTTACCTTCTTGATGAAAGGAGAAACATTTGGGGCCAATGCTTGAGACATAGTAATATGTATGTAATACACTATGTATTTTATTAATTAAAATACTACTTCATCCTAGCACTATTATAGTAAACCAGAACTGGCTTTAACGTAGAAGTCCAATTTCCTCTAAAGGCCTATTTATAGTCCTTCTGGCGATTTTGGCGATTTCTCACACAAATTTATCTGTGTAATGATACATTATAAGAAGCGATACAATCTTAAATCAATGCTTCATACACAAAGATGACCTTTTCTCATATGGCTACCCTATGGCTACCATCTGAGTTACTGATCAATTGATTAATTTCCATCTGTATCCTTTCCAAAACAGCAATGAAGGCAGCTTAAGTTGCCTGCATTAAGTTGTTTCTCTAGGAAGAGGTTATAGTCTTTCGTACCTGAAAAAAAAAAGGGAAATTTTCTGACAAGGACCAAGTACTTATTTGTGCCCCCAAAACATATGTGTAGTTCCTCTTTCTCACTCTACCTTCTTCTTTTTTTCACTCCTTTTCTCCATCTCTCTACTTGTGCCAAGCTATTTGGGTCACTCAAAGATTGTATTGTTTGATTAGCATGATGCTCAAGCCTGAATTGTTTTTATAAGTATACATCCATTCCATCGAACCTGTCCCTAAGACGTAGGTAGTCCCAACTGTGACCACATCTCTGAAGGGCCTGAGATATTATCCTAAATGCATGTGCCACAGTTCCCTAAGTGTTGGCTGAAGATACAAGATTCTTGGAACAAAGACAAAGGACTTCATTGCTCACAGCAGAGCAGACACCATAAGCTTCATGATTGCATTGGTTCCCCTGCCACTCATTTCTTGTAGGGACAACACGAAGGTGGACCAGGAGGATGCTGTGCATGCAGATGGGTTTGTGTCACAGTTGAGGAAACACAAATTTAGGAAACCCCATTCTTTCAAAGCAGCTGCTGGCCAACTTACTCAATTTTTGCCACAAAGGGAAACATAACTTTATCATACTGGATAGCTACCAAATGCTCCTTCTGCTGCAGTGGAATGTCTTGTTTTTAATGGTTGTTCCCTATATAGGTATCCTTGAAAAGATAGTCCAGAACAAAAGGATCACAAGACATGCAGAAATGAAAGAGACTCTCGGAGAATTGTTTCCCAACAAATAGTGGTAAACATGATCCTCATTTATTAAGGACAAAGAGTGTATGAATAAATAACAAGTTGTTAAGAGTATATGTAGAAGTGTGAATTTATGTCTTCTGGTATATGATTGGGTGTTATTTGCATCTTAAGCAAAAACAATTGATACAAAGAAATAGAATTCATCTGAATTTGCTATGATAAAATTGGCAACAATGAAATAGATGAGATAGATAGTAATGCTCAGTATCAGAACATGCAGAAACAAGTGTTGTCATATAGCGCTGGTGTTAGTACAGTTTGGCATGTTTTTCAACAGGTGAATTTGTCTTTGTGTATCAAAAGTCTTAATATGCATGTGACTCATACTCTAGAAATTTTTCCATAGAAATCCATACAGATGTAGACAAAGACAAAAATATTTATTAGCTGTGTTTTTATCAAAATAAGAAAATAAGAACTACCTATATCATGAATAAAAAAGAGATTATTTAAGCAAATGATACTTTACTTATACAATGAACTACAATATATAAAATAAAAACTATGTTATAGAAGAATTCCTAGTACCATTGTAAAATATTAGTAGTATAGGACTAGAGGCGACAAAACTGTGTATAGCACAAAACAATATTTTTAAAAAAGGAAGCACATCTCTTTATGTGCATGTGAGTATATAAAAATAGAATTGCTGAAAAATTGTATACTAAAACGTTTATATTAATGGTGATTGAAATAAAAAGTGAGATTATTGGTTATCTGTTAATGAATTTGCTTTAAACTTTTCTGCTTTTCTAAGTTTTTGATATTATTTTTCCAATAATTTTCCATGTGTTATTTTATAATTAGAATATGTGTGGTTTTTTACTTTTAATTTAGACTCTTTGATGTAACATAGAGTATTATTCTATGATACAAAGAAATAAGATTGTTAGTTTATTCTAGTTCATAAAGGATGAGTGATAATGAAGGCATAAGAAGTGAGACACTCTTTAGAACCCACTGCAACATCCATTTTTGACAAAACCATAATGTTAAAAAAAAACCCATCAGAATGAATAAACTGTAGGGAAGGAAAATCTTTTTCTCTACTCTCTTATGTTCTATGAACGGAGCCTGTGAATTAAGCCAACAAAAGACAGATGAACAGAAGAAAAGCATACACATTTTATTTAATGTTAATATTTTATGTGCATGGGGACTTCACAGAAAAGAAGTAAAAAACCCAAAGAAATGGTTAGACTTCAGGTTCACATTCCATTTTAACAAAGGGTGAAAAATTATGAAGAAGCAACTAGGCAAAGGAAAGGGGGCTTGGGCTTCTAAGGACAATAAGTGGTGGGAAGATAAGTATATGGAGGAAACTAATGGTAGCTAAGAATTATTTAATAAAGTTTGTTTATGCAAACTCAAAAAATAAAAATAAAAAATTGAGTAAACAAAAAAATGAAGAAGTATTATTTCATAAATAAAATTTTCTTCATCAGGGAGCATAATTCATATATCTCCGATCAAAATGTTTGTTTGACTCATCAAAATGTCTAGTATCTCAAATGCCAATATTAAGAGAAAATTTAGTAATAATTGTATACAATTTTGATTTTCATATTGGAATAAAGACTATATAGTTATGGGAATGTTTTGTGAAAAAGAGGTAGATTAGAACCTTCTATATTAACTCATTATTTAGAATCAAATCACAAAAATTATAAAATCAAAGTAGTTTATATTTTAAACCATAAAATATATCATTTATGTTAACAGCAAATCATGGATATTCTTGAAACATTAACTAAAAATAAATAAGTGTTCACCACTTGTAAAATGGGAAATAATTAAAATTTGTCATACTCTACAAATTTTGCAAATTAATTTAAAAATGTAACTTTAATAGAAAAATACTTTAAATAATATTTTAACTTTAGATCACAGTTATCAAGTGCCCTAAATGATAAAATTATTTAAATTCCTTATGTGTTCAAAAATTATATATGTCTCAGCAGGAAAGATCTTAGCATGCATACAAGACTACAAGGAGGTAAGTATGTTTGGAGCATAGTCATTGAATGTGAATATTTTAAAACAAAATCACATGTTCCAAACACAATAAAAACTTCAACTACTAAATCTCTTTTCTTCAACTCTTATAAAATTCATTGTTTGATATGGTGGGCCAGGTATCTTTCATTTATCCCTCTAGATGTATACTCCACTCTTCTTCCTGTGCTTTCTGCCCTAGGAAACTATCCTCTGGGGACAACACCCCGGCTGCATATTTAGTGTTACTGTTAGGCCATAGGAAGATTATTTATTCCATGAAAACCTTAACAAACTACAAGTGAGAGGTGGTTTTTTTATTTTTCTCCTCTACCCCGAGACCCAGTGGTTAAACATTTGCCAGCATGAGACCCTAACGCATACATATGACCAATACCTATTAATTACATAAATTACCAAATAATGGAAGTTAAGAATCAATATTTTGTCTGTGTGTAGGTATGCACATGTAAAATTACAAGACGTCACCGGGAATTGCCTGTTGATGAGAATCTCCACCACTTTTCTCTGGCTAGAAAAAAAAATTAAGTTTGATTGGGTGAAGTTCAGGACAAGACATGATGAAATGGGAGAATTTCCTAACAAATGAAATAACTGACTGTTATTTGGTAAATTGTATTCCCCTAAGTGAACTAAAGGGACAATGGAGAGACAGTGCAAGGAAAAGGACTTCCTTAGTTCTTAACAGTGAAACTGTAAAACTGTTCACATCAGCCTTATTTCTTCATTAATATTTACTGAATCAAATCTAGTTTTTCTTCCTCCCCTCAGAAATGTAATAGAAAGAGCGTTAGCATGGTATCCACTACTTGAAGGACTATGCACAATGATTAAAATTTTGGAAAGGACAGGAGCACACATTTTAATCAGAACTCTTAGTGTTAATGCTTACTGGTGAAAACATACGTACCTAGAACAAAAAGGTTAAGTTATCCTTTGTTTTACCACATTAACACTGAAGTTTTTTAAAAAATTAATATCCCAGAACATACAATAAATAAACAGTAATTTCAAGGTCTCTTGAAATTATAATAATGTGCTTATCAAGAAATAACTCCAGTTAAACACTTTCCTCCTGGTGGCAAATGCTGTAGTGAATATACCACAAACAGATGGTGCAGAGGATGTGAGACGGCTTGATGATGGGAGGATAATATCACTAAACCAGAATAAATTCGTGCTTGAGCCTGAGGATGGAACTGCTTAGAGAAACAGATAAGAAGCCAACAGTTTGGAGCCGGAATAACAGGGATAACTACTTAATATCCAAATAATGGGTCTCAACATATCAGAAGAGTATGAGAATGCAATTGAGTTGTAAGATATGTCAAAGCATACTAGTCACATTCTTATTTCAGTGGTAATGCGAGGGCAATCTCAAGGAACTTCGTAGAGCCATGCAAACCTGCAAAATTTAAATAAATGCACATCTATGAATTCCACCAAGCACTCCACAGTCTCTGCAAGCCAGGATTGCTTAGCATATGGCATGTGGGCATGCAGACCCTTTTATATGTGTAGATCTATATGCAAAAATGAGGAGGAATGTGGAATTAAAATGTGATAATTGTCTTTTTGTGCTTGTTCTTTTGGAAGTGGCTGTGTGTGTTGAGGAGCGATGTGGGTGAGAAAGGAAGTGAGGAGAAGGCAGAAGGTCTGGTTCAGGCTCATCATCAATTTGTTGATGCCGATAGTGAAGAATCAGATATTTGTGTTGACCTTTCCCTTACCGAAGAATAAGGCTAAGGAAAAGCAGATACTGGTCAGTGTGTACATGCTTGCACAACACAACACCAACAGAGTTTTAGATGGGTTAAGTGTGGGAGATGTACATTTTTGCATAATTTAGATACAACTGAATTTTTTAACTAAATGTTCAGAGTGGAGATTTGAAATTGATTTCAGGATGAATTCAAAAATTGAGTATAACTTAAAACAATTTTTTTTGTTCGTTTTAACAATCTTTTGGACTCAGCATTGAGCAATGAAACTTAATTAAAAAATGTGATTTTATCATTATCTGACTTGGATTATTTACTCATCCACTGACAGCTCTATCTTAAATCATGATTCTATTAATCAAAATTCCTGGTTTTTAAAAAGCCAACCTCATGATGGACATCAATATGTTTTATAATTCTTCAGTGCATATTTGATGATGAAAGATACTGTTAAGTTAGTATTTGGAGAAATTGGAAGAAAAAATTCAAGAGGCAGAGTCTGAGAGAATGAATCATGAAAACAATCTGTTTTTAAATATAAGCTAATTTAAAAAGCCTAAAGAATGGTGAGCTGTGCCATGCAAAAGTGTTAATTGAGTACAGTAAATATTATGTGTAAGGCACAGAGCAGTTGATGGTGGGAGTGTCAGGAACATTTTTTTAAATAATATTTTTCTTGAAGTACGGCATGCATATAGAAAAGCGCTCAAATCCTAATTGCACAGCCTGATGAATTTTTGAAAATTAAAGAAATCCACATAACCAGCACTTGAATCAATAAACAGAATATTTCTAGCCCTCCATATTCCGCCTTGTACACTATTCTGACACTACATTCATTCTCAGTGTAGCTTATAGCCTGAGTTCTGACGCTGCAGGTTAGTTTTGCCTGAATCGTGATTTTTTAAATCTCTTTTCACATTCCATCCTTCTCCTCCCTGTTGTGCTCATTATCACACCATAGCATTTACACAGCACTTACCATATGCCAAAAGCACTGTCTACATTGTTAGTCAATTTTTAAAACAACCCGATAAGATAGGTATTATTATTATTTACATTTTACAGATGAGAAAGTTGAAACTTAAAGCATTTAAATAACACGTCCAGTAGTAAAGATAGTAAAAGATCAGAGTTTAAACCCAGGTCTATCAGACACCATCACATAAGCCTTCAGACATTACACTGAAAGACATCTTTCTTAACTTTTATTGATTTTCACATAACTGTTTTTGCTTCTACAAAGCTTTAATTTCTTTGGAAAAAAATGTTTCTCAACTCATTTTATAAGTGAGGCACAAAAGTTAAAATATTGCTTGTAATAGCATCTGTCTTAAAAATCCATATATATATAAATTTTATATCAGGCACAATTCAGACTCTGAATGCTATGATAAAATTTAAAAGAAGTAGCTCAGGGAAGTGAGTTATTATTTCTGTTGAGATGGATGTTGATAGATTCAGGAAGGCTTCAAAAAGGAAGATGAAAAAGAGAGAAAGAGAGAGAGAGAAGGAAAGAGAGGAAGAAAGAAGGAATAGACGGACAAACCAGCACTAGTCCTGGAAGGAATAATAGTGTTGAAAATAGAAATAAATTTTTGAGGAAGAGAAATTAGCACAATTAGGTAAATAATGCCACAGTTTGAGAAACTCCAAGTAGTAGATGTGGAGAAAGAAAATTTGAAATAGAAAATGTAGACAGCTTCATGACAAAGCTTCAACCTGTCAGATCATGGGTTGCATGCGGGTGGCCTGTTTGAACTAAAAGAGGATCATTTCTAAATGCAATGTGGCACCCTGAATTGGATCTTAGAATTAAAAAAAAGTCATATAGGAAAAACCAATGAAACCTGAGTAAAGTCTGAAGTTTAGATCATAGCAATGTACCAGTGGTAATCTCTTTGTTTTGACAAATATACCATACTTTTATAACATGTTAACATTTAAGGGTGGAGGATTCATAAAAGTCAAAAGAAACTTTCTGTGCTATTTTTGCAACTTTTCTGTAAATCTAAAATTATTTCATTGGTGTCTATGTCTGTTTTTATGCCAGCCCCATACCATTTTGACTGCTGTAGTTTTGTAATATAATTTGAAATCAGGAAGTGTGATACTTCTTGCTCAAGATTGCTTTAATGATTTGAGGTCCTTATTTTGTGGTAGCATATAAATTTTAAGCTTTTTTTTTCTATTTCTGTAAAGAATGCCACTGGAACTTTGAGAGGGATTATATTGAATCTACAGACTATTTTGGTTAGTATTAACATTTTAACATACTAATTCGTCGAATATATGAACATGAGGTGTCTGTCAGACAGCAAGAAGGCACATCTCTGAGCCAGAAAGTAAACCCCTACCAGTTATCAAATTTGCCTTGATCATGGACCTCCCAGTTTCTAGAACTGTGAGCAATAAATTTCTGTTGTCTAAAAGCTACCCTGTTCGTGGCAGTTTGTTATAGAAGCTAGACAGACCAAAACATTAGTTATAATGTTTTTTGTTGTGTCTTTAGGATTTTCTATATATATGATCATTTTATCTGCAAACAGAGCTAATTTTACTTCTTCCTTTCCAATTTGGATACCTTTTCTTTTTCTTGTGAATTGCTCTGGGTAGGACTTCTAATACTATATATTTATAATTGTTACATATTCCTGTTGAAATTGAGCCTACTATCATCGTCTAGCGACCTTGCTCTATTGTTAATAATGAGAGTTTTAGGCTTAAAGTCTATTTCGTTTGCTAAGTATAGCCACCCCTGCTTTCTTTTGGTTATCATTTGTATAAAATATTTTTTTTCATTCCTTCACTTTCGGCCTATGTATGTCTTTACCTCTAAAATTACTCTCTTATAGACAGCATATCACTGGATACTGGTTTTCTTTCTACATATTTAGCAACTCTTTGTGTTTTGATTGGTGAGTTTAATCCATTTGCATTTAAGGTAATTATTAAAAAGTGAGAATGTCCTATTGCCATTTTGTTAATTGTTTTCTGTTTTTCTTGCTGTTTTGTCCCTATCTTCCTCTCTTGCTGTCTCCTTTTGTTACTCAATTTTTTGTGGTGATTTGCTTTGATTTTTTTCTGTTTATCTTTTGCATATCTACTATAGGTATTTTCCTTTCTTATTAGCTTGAAGCTTGTGTAAAACATCTTGTTAAAACCTTCTATTTTAAGTTGATAACTTAACTTCAATCACTTACAAAAAAATACCATATTTTTACTTCTTTCCTCATACATATTTTGTGTTTTTGAAGTCAGAGTGGTTTTTTTTTCTATTTAAATTGTGTATTGACTAAAAATTTTTGTGTAGTAAGTTTTATGTGTTAAAAGTAATTTAAACACCACTTCTACAATGCTACATTAATCTGTATATGTTTACATATTTACCTCTACCTGCTAGATTTATGGTTTCCTATGCTTTCATATTACTATTTAGTGTGTTTTTATTTTTTCAATTGAAGAACTGCTATAAGTATTCCTTGTAAAGTAAGTCCAGTAGTGACAAACTCCCTCAATTTTTGTTTGTCTGAGAAACGCTTTATCTTTCTTTCATTTTTTAAGGACAATACTTGTGTCAGGTATAGTATTCCAGGTTAGTAGTTTTTTTCCCCCCAGTACTTTAAATATATCATTCCATGCACTCTTGGCCTGCAAATGTTCTGCTGAGCAATCCACTGATAGATTTACGGAGTTTCCTATACATGTGGCATGTTGCATTTCTCTTAATACTTTCAAAATTTTCTCTTTGTCTTTGACTTTTTTTTTTTTTTTTTAGACAGTATCACTCTGTTGCCCAAGCCAGTATGCAGTGGCATCATCATAACTCTTTGCAACCTCAAACTCCTGGGCTCAACTGATTCTTCTGCCTCAGCCTCTCGAGTAGCTGGGACTTAAGGTGTGAGCCACCACACATGGCTAATTTTTCTATATTTTTTGTGGAGATGGGGTCTTGCTGTTGTTCAGGCTGGTCTCAAACTCCTGACCTCAATGATCCTCCCACGTTGGCCTCCCAGAGTGCTAGGATTGCAGGCATGAGCCACTATTCTTGGCTGTCCTTGACTTTTGACAAGTTAATTATTTTTCTGTGTAGTCTCTTTTGAATTGATCCTGCTTGAGGACTTTTGAGCGTCATTAACTTGGTGATCATTTCCCTCCCAAGAATTGAGGATTGTTTTGGCCATTATTTCTTTAAATAAAATTTCTGTCCCTTTTTATTTCTTTCTCCTTAAATATTCACAATGCATATATTCTTGTGCTTGATGGGTGTACCATAAATCCCATAGGCTTTCTTCACTTTTATTCATGCTTTTTAATTCTTTACTTCTCTGACAAGATACTTTCAAATAACTTGTCTTTGAGTTTTTGGATTCTTAATACTTGATTGAGTCTGCTGTAGAGCTCTCCACTGCATTTTGCATTTCATTAATTGTTTTCCTCAGGTACAGAATATCTATTTTTTATGAATTTTATCTCTTTATTGAATATCTTTTTTTGTTCTTGTATTTTTTATCTGATGTCATTGAGTTGCCTGTCTGAGTTCTCTTTCAGCTTGCTGAATTTCCTTAAAGTCATTATGTTAAATTCTTTGTCAAGAATTTCATAGATCCTCATTTCTTTGAGGGTCACTTACTAGAAAATTATAGTGTTCCTTTAGTAGTGTCATGTTTTCTTGATTTTTTGTGTTTCTTAGAGTGTTGAATTGATGTGTGCACATTCAAGGGAGCCGTTACCTCTTCCACATTTTACAAACTGGCTTCAGTGGGGAAAGACCTTCACTTATGAGTGAATATCAGACACTGGCTGGGTGAGGTTCAGATTGGTCTTAACTTCAGGTTGGCACAGCAGCAATTCTGTCTTTAGTGAGAGTGTAGCAGCATAATTCTTCATGGAGCTTCATCAGTTAAGATCGGTGTCAGCAAAGACTGAGGGCTCCTTGGTGGCCAAAGCTGAAGGCATCCATGGTAGTGGTGAGGGCTATTGAGGTCCTAGGTGGCAAAGGGCTTCCAGGGTCTTCTTGCTCTTTTTTTCCCACATGGAGGAAAGCCATGGCCAAGGGAATCCTTCTCGATGCTGGTTCTGGCATTTGGGTGTATATGTGGCAGCTCTGCCTGGGCCTGGGGCAGACATACTCAGCATGGTGGTGGTGCTGGTTTCTAAGGTGCAGATGCATGCAGAATAACCAAGGAAACAGTGTCTAGGGCTTGGGAGTGCATGGAATGGACGTGGTGTCTGGGCTTGGGGTGCAGGCACACTCAGCTTGGAAGTGGCTCTGCAGATATGTGTTGAGCAGTAGAAAAGATAGGGTCCAGAGTATACTTGTGGTTATGGAAGGGGTTGGTGTCTCTGGAGAGTTGGAGAGGAAGGCACAGAGTATAGTGCTGGTTCAGGTGGTGAGGGGGCAGGGCTCAGCTGCTGCAGCTTGTGGGAAATATCCAATAGTACTCTTTCTCTGGTGGGTGTCCAGTGGTGGTTTCTTCTCTGGAAGGGCACTGCAGCTGCTCCTTGATGAGGGGCACAGCTGTGTAGTCTCTGGAAAGCTTCATCAACTTGTGTCTGCATGAATGAAGACTGTGGGAGACCTTGGTGGAGAAAGCTGTGAAGTGATGAGGGATGCTGTGGTTCTCCTGCTTTCCTTTTTCCCTGTTAAGAGAATGTCATGCTCAGGGGATCCCTATTGGTATCAACCTATGCCTGACTTGGAGATGTGGTGATACAGCTAAAATGCTTACGATGCTTTTCTGTGTGGGCATCCTTAGTATCCACTCTCCACAGGGTTTCTGTAGCTTCTTTGTTACACTCCAGAATTTTCCCAGAGCTAGTTTTTCAGCATATAGTGGCTTATTCATTGTTTTTGTAGGCAGATGAACCATGGAACCTCTTACTCTGCCATCTTGCTGATGTCACGTCTTCATAACTTTTTCGTTTTGTTCTTGCCTCTCTCTAGCATACCCTGAGCATGGCTTTGCCTGCTTCATGGCCATGTGCAGGAATAATACAGCAGAAGCAGCCCTTTGCTAATAGGAGGCCATCATGGGGGAACTTTAGGCAGCTGCTGAATTCTAGTTTGTTCCTTCCCACCTTCTCACATCTCTTTGCCACAAGGAGATCAGGTCTGTAAAAGGAGCAGGGGAAGGTGTTAGAGGGAAGCTTACCGGGCAAATGGAGGTGGATAGCCTGATGGTAAGAGCAGAGCCTTTCTACCCTAGGAACAGTCCCACTCACCCATAAATCACAAGGAGGAGCAGTCACTGGCACTTTATTATTCTCTCTTCCTATCAAATATCCAGGTTGGGAACCATGGGCACACAGGGAAAAATAAAACGATATCTGTCCAGTAAAACCAAATGGAGCATAAATAATGAACCAAAAAAGATATAAGAAAAAAGCACTGTTTATATTGAATAACTGTGATTGATGAGGTGAAGTGGTCCCAGATGAATTTGTCTTGAGTGTGCCAGTCTATTGCAAAATTGCTCAGGTAATATCCCTGTCTCAGATATTACCTTCAGTAACTGAGTATCTCCCCAATGGAGATTTTGGAAGTTTTTAACTCTATATTTTCAGGATAATGTTGCCAATCTCTCTGTTATGTATTCTGACTGTATGCAGCTCATTTTGAAATTTTTAGATAAGTAAATCTTATTTAATGAATCCCAGCATTTCTTATGTCTACTGCTCTCGTCAATGCTACCAATCAATGCTTCCATCAATGCTACCAATGACATTTGTTAACATAACCACCACACAGATAAAATGTTTAACTACAATTGATAAGTTGGAACACAGAACTACTCCTGTATAAGCAAACAGTACATTCACAGAAATCAGACATACACTAAGCTACAAAAAAACCTTCAATAATATCCAAAAAATAAATATCATATAGATTATATTTTTTTAAGGAATGAAACAAAAAAATTTCTCCTGTTTGGAAACTTTTATATATATATATATACATATGTACACACACATACATACACTTTTATATGTATTTATGCACTATTATTTAAGGAAATAACATTAGACAAGTTAATAAATACTTAGAATATAAAAACAAATCAAAATAAATATGTACAAAAAACTAGTGAAACAGAGAAAAATAACCACACACATACACACACATCCTCCACAAGTAACAAAACCAAAGGGTAGTTCTTTGAAATGTTAATAAGATTGATGAATTTTTGGCAAAGCTAATCAAGAAAAGAATAAAAGAAATGTCAGAATTAAGGAGTGGAATTTACTTCAGAGAGGACAATTACCAAGTAACAATTAAGAGGATATTATGAACAACTATATACTAGTACATTATGAAACTTAGATGAAATGGATAATTTTCTGGAAAAATGTACAATTTCAGTATTTGATTAGGAAGAAACTGAGTAGATCAGGGTGCTGGATTTGACAATTGTAAAGCATTCAAGAAATAGTAATAGAATGATGATAGCCAGCATTTTCATAATACTTACATGTAGAAAGCAGTGTTCTAAGCCCTTTACATATACATGAAGACATTTCTTTCCAACAACTCTAATTCCAAGCATTAGATATTATTATCATTCCCTTTTACCTATAGGGCATTGGAGGCACAGCTTATAAGTACATTGCCCAAAGTCACATAGCCAACATGAGGCAGAGTTACAATATTGCAGGAGTTTTATTTTCACAGACATCCCCTTAAGTATGCTATAATGTCGTCTCTCTAAATTGAAATACTTTTTCTTATTGATTCCAAAGTGCATTTCTTTTCATATTTTAACATCTTCAGAATAAGGATACATCTTACACTTGATAACACTATTTGCTTCCTGTTGGCCAGATACATTTTTTTAGATATACTTTAAAAGTTACAAGTTATTCCTAGTGGCATGAATAAAAAATAAAAATGCAACCACCAACATTTCAGTCAACAAATTATTTGAGGAAGGAGTATGAGTCCTGGTTGTTTTCTGAAAACCTTTTTTGAGGCATTCTAAAGTTCAAAAAGGAAAACTTGCCGAATATTATCAATGTCCTGGAGGAAATCATAGAAGTAGGAAATGCTGTATCACCAGTGCTTTTTGTTACCACAAACTTAATATTGCGTGGAAAACATGGACATTGTTGACTCAGTCAAAGCTAAATCATGTGTATCTCTAAATAAGTCTTAAAAATATTTTAAAAAGATAAAACATAAAATGCTAAGTGATAAGAAATTGTCATGTCTTAATTAGCAGTGTTTTCCCCCCCACAATACTCTATAAATTACTTGTGCACATTGAAATTGTCATCTTGGATATAATTAAATGCAGTGATAAGGAGACATCAATTCACATGGCACAGTCCACTAGCTTTCACCAAATGTCTGCTATACTTTCTTTCCTTTAGTACTTAGAGGGCTCATCTCCTCTCTGATCCTTCCCTCTCTGCCTCCCCATTCAATTTTAATCTGGACACATGGCAGCCAGCTGACTACATTTCCCAGTATCCCTTGAAGTTAGATGAGACCATGTAACTACACTCTGGTGGAAATGTTTGTGGTGGAAATTGTTGGTTGCACTAAGGGGGAAGGGTCAATGATCTCATTTTTTCTCTCCCTTTCATCTTGGCTAAAATGTGACAGCAACTTAACTATCTAAGGTTATGAGATGGAAGCCACATTTTGAGTTTGTGGGGCCACAGATAGAAGAAGCCACCACTGACTTATGATTATTGTAGCAAGTAAGTCCTAATGGATACTCAACTAAAGATTTCTGAGTAAAGCCTTTTTTTTTCCCTAGAAGGCTGGATTTTATATAGGCTGTATGTTAAGCAGGACCATACAATATGAAATTTAACATTAAAAGCATAAATAAAAAGAAGCCAAGGAATATATTTTTGAGGGAAAGGGATATTTTCTAGAAAATAATATTTGTCAAATTTGGTTACACAGAAAACAAAATGAGGTTGAAGTCACAGCCATCAAATTAGTACTTGAATAAAAACACAATAGTTTGCCCTTACATCTTTCCCAGATCAAATTATGAGGACTTTTAAAAGTCTGGTACTTCGTCAGAGATATGCGAAAAAGAATTACTCTAAAATGAACCCCTTCGCAATATTATGAAATTGTTATAAATTGTAAGTGAAATTTGTTGTTAAATTTGACAGGCTTGTATGATGTGTGTGTGTGTGTGTGTGAGCGTGTGCACATGCGAGAGGCAACCAGAACTAGAACATGCTTAATTTAGCTTAATATATTTGTAGTTTTAAAAATAGAGCCTTTTCACTCTCTCTTTCACCAAAGAAAGCATGTTATTTTACAGTATACTCTTAGCAAATAAGATGTAAGATTTTACTAAAGAGATTATCTTGGCAATATCAGAGTTAGGCATTTCCAGGCTCCAAAATGGAGTTTAATAAATTCTCAAGAGAGAGGACCTTTTCATTTGGAGTCAGCTATTTAGTTAATATGAGAAGTCAAGGAAGGAAGAATTACCCCCAAAACACATGAAACGTCAGAGGCAAAACTCTACTAATTAATTGCTTAATGCCAGTGAATTACTTTGTACCTTAGATTCGTTATTGTAAAAGAGAAACTTATTTTTATTTGCTTCAAAAGGGTATGCTTTAGAGAAGAAATAGTAACAGCTTCATATAAAAGATAATCATGTTTTTATAAATACAACTTTTTAAGCATAATGCTAATATTAGCTATGATAATATTATTAACAGGGATACCTTCAATGGGCTATGACTGGTGCTAGGTACTTTACATACACTTATGCTAATCTTTTTAGCTAACAATTTAGTGAGATAGTTTAATCCCAATTTTCAAGAAGAGATAACCAAAGCACATAGAAATTTAAAAGCCCAGGGTCATAACAATTCTAAATGATAGAGACAGAATTCAAAATTAGGTCTACCTGAGGTAAAATTCAATCGTTTCTATGTCATAGCGATTAATGTTTTGACCAAAAGTCAAATATAGAAGATAAGAGGAATTTTAATATACTTGAAAAGAGAAAGAGAATTCTAGATTGAGTAAAATATTTGAGGATTATTTAGCCAAAATACAGAATATATACATACAGGTATGTTCATTTAATGTTGGCTAATATTATGTCAATCTAACCATTCGAGTATACATTAAACTGTTCCCGTTATCTTTTCTGGCTAAAGGAAGGCAATCACTAACATACATAGATAGGATTTTATACTTGTTTTACTAATTATCTTTCCTTTTTTTTGGCTTTAGGTGTATGGTATATAAATGTTTTTAATCATGTTTCTATACAAACACACTCATATATATTAAAATAACAGATAATGCTATCCATCTTCTAGAATTATATCTAAAGAAAGTACATTACGTGAGAAAGCTAACAAGAAAATACCAGCATGGACTGAGTTTTATTAGAAAAGGACATTTCTTCAAAGATAGTTCAAACTATATCTTGGGATAAAGGACATAGCTGGAAGCTAATATATCTATATTATATCAGCACAGCCAGTTTAAAGCAATTTGACGCTCATTGAGTGCATTCAAATGAGTTTTTAAGATTATGAAGCCTGCCTTGTCTTACCAAGGACAAATGAATGGCCTGCTACTCAACCAACTGTGTTGTTTCATGTAAGGATTAACATCCTTCCCCTTAAATCATTAGCTTATAAAATTGAAGACAGTGTTTTGACAGAAATTAAGTGAGCTTCCAGATTTTTTCTCTCTGCATCCATATTGATACCATAATTAAAACCACTTTAATAATTAGAATATTCTATTCAAAAAGAAATATCATAGTTAGGTAAATATCCAGGTTTTAAAAGATATATGCTTTTCTTGGTTTCCATTTTGAGTAGAAAAATTTATCATCAAAGGATTTTGATGTTCATCAATGATGTTTTCAATTATTAATGACTCTGTTGTCCATAATTCTTCAGAAAATATTGTTAGATACCCTATACACATTTTATATTTGTGCTTTACACCAAAGTAAAAACATTTTTCTTTTCTTCTTTCCCTTCTAATTGGTGGCAACCATGGATTTTTTACTGCCTCCGTAGATGTTCCTTCTCCAAAATGTTGTATGGTTGGAATCAAATAGTATGTAGCCTTTTCAGATTGGCTTCTTTCACTTGGTAATATGCATTTAAGTTTTCTCTGTGTCTTTTCATGACGTGATAGCTCATTTATTTTTAGTGCTGCATAATATTCCATTGTCTGGATGTACTAAAGTTTTTATGTATTCACCTCCTGAAGGGCATCTTGTTTGCTTCCATGTTCCGGCAATTATGAATACAGCTGCTGTAAACATCCAGGTTTTTGTGTGGACATAAGTTTTCAATTTCTTTGGGCAAATACTAAGGAGCATGATTGCTGGATCATATAGTAAGAATATGTTTAGTTTTATAAGAAACTGCCAGACAGTCTTCCACAGCAGCTGTAGCATTTTGCAGTCCCACCAGCAATGGATGGGAGTTTATATTACTCCACATTATCACCAGTGTTTGCCTTTTTTGCCATTCCAAAAGGTATGTGGTGATGTCTTAGTTTGGCTTTTAAAAATCTGTTTCTTTTTCAAATATTTCCGCATCCAAAGCCTATCTTCTCAGTTATACGATATATAGTAAATCAAAATTAAAGCCATAAAAAAACAAAGTTATTGGTTGCTATCAGTTTTTTTTTTTTTTTTTTTTGAGACAGGTCTTGCTGTGTCACCCAGGATAGAGTGCAGTAGCATCAGCATAGCTCACTGCAACTTCAAACTCCTGGGTTCCAGTGATCCTCCTGCCTCAGCCTCTGGAGTAGCTGGGACTACAAGTGAGAAAGACCCCACCTGGCTAATTTTTCTATTCTTCATAGAGATGGAGTCTGGTTCTTCCTCAGGCTGGTCTTGAACTCTTGGCCTCAAGCAATCTTCCTGCCTCGGCTTCCTAAAGTTTTAGGATTACAGGCGTGAGCCTTTGTGCCTGGCCTGCTATGAATTTCTAAGTCTAAGTTAAGGGCTCCAGTGTCAAATGGTCTCAAGCTTTTAGAGCACAGATAACTCTTTTCCAGTAAAATGGAATGGTTAAAAGCATAGTCTGTGGAGCTTATACAGCCTAAGTTTGAATAGCACATCTACATGTATAGTCATGTGGTCTTAGGTAATCAATCACGAGAGCCAAATGAAAGAGCTCCCAATGGCCAAGCAAGAACAATTTGAGCAAATAAAGTACAAAATAAATATTTTTGAGCTCACACCATATAAATAAATGAACAAATTAATAAAGGAGGAGCATATAAAAATCTCCCTCATAGAACAATTCCAAATAATTATGTAGCTAGTCTGCCCTCAAGCACCTGGAACATAAATCCCTACTCCTAAAGTGTGAGCTGTAAATAATTACTTCCTTTCAAAGGGTACAGTACAGAAGGGAGAGCAGGAGAGTAACCTTATAGTGGAGAGATTCAACAACACTGCTTCAGTCAGGTGATCAAAGTTAGCATTAATGATGGTAAGTCATGTCGATAGTATGTATCATTGATGGAATGGCATTTTACAACCCCAGTGTAGTTATGAGAAGAACATCAGGCACATTTCCATGGAGAGGTATTCTACAAGATACCTGACTGGTATTCCTTAAACCTTTCAAGGTCATAAAAGGTACAGGAAGTCTCAGAAACTGTCATAGCCAAGAGGAGGCTGACAAGACATGTCTAATATGGTCTCCCGGATGGCATCCTGGAATAGAAAAAGGTCGTTAGGTAAAAACTAAGGAAATAGGAGTGAAATATGCACTCTAGTTAATAATAATGTCTCAATATTAGTTCATTAATTATAACGAACTTATTCTAATGTAAGATGTTAATAATACAGAAACAAGGTGCAGAGTCTGTGGATACTCTCCATTCTATCTTTGCATTTTTTTCCCTGTAAATCTAAAACTATTACAGAATAAAAAGCTTATTTAAAATAAATAGACTAAACACTTTATTCAAAGGCAAAAATTGTTATATCAGATAAAAAATTTTAATTTACCAACAATATATTATTTATATGGCATATGGACCTACTTTACATGCAAGAAGAAAGTTAAATTGAAAGTAAAAGGTGGAAAAAGATACAGCAAACACTATTGACTAGAAATCTTGGTTGGTTGTTATAATATAATACAAAGGACAGTCTAAGGATAAGGATATTTAAATATCAGAGAACATAGATTTTTTTAAAGTTAAATTGGAATGTTTCATAAAAATAAAGGTATACATTCCATAGGAAGAAAAAACAATCCTAAGTTTATATGTACCTAATATCATAGTTTTAAATATGGAAAGTAAAAAAATTTGACAAATTTAATAGGAGAAATATACAACCTTTCAGTCTTAACTGGAAACTTTGAAACACCTTATTGTGAAACTGGTATAAGAGGCAAACAAAATATGTATGGCTATAAAAGATTTAGAAAGTACATTATCCAACTTTATCTTTCTATTTCTGTTTATATATCTGTCTATATCTGTTGATACATCCATATCTGTATCTGTGTCTTTCTACACAAAATAATGAAAGAAAATGCATTCTTTTCCAATGCACATGGAGATATAAGTCAACCTTAAATTCCAAAAGTTTTGTTATACTATATATATTCTCTGACCATTGTAGAGTTTTGCTAAATATGAGTTACAAAAAGGTAACTAGAAAAATTCCAAATGTCTGAAAATTGAACAACACAGTACTTGAACAGGAACCTCAAAGAAGAGGTTGGCCAAATAGCCCTAGTCATATGAAAAGGTGCTCAACCAATACTCCTGTGGGAAATGAAAATCGAAACCACATGAGTTACTAATGCATTCCTACCCCAATTTCTAAAATGTAAAATGGCCAACAAAAACAAGAGTTGGCAAGGATGTATATAAATTTTAACAGGAGTATAATTGGTGTTTGTCAATATCTACTGAATCTAAATATTTAATATATGTTTACCTTATAACCCTCCAATTTCACTTCTTGGTAAATAACCAAGAGAAATGTATGCATATGGACATTATAAGACATATTTAATAATGTTAGTTGCTACTTTTTTTTTTTAAAGACAGAGTCTTACTCTGTTGCCCAGGCTGGAGTGCAGTGGCATCATCATAGCTCACCGCAACATCAAACTCCTGGGCTCAAGAGATCCTCCTGCTTCAGCTTCCCGAGTAGCTGGGACTACAGGCATGTGACATGATGTGTGGCTACTTCTTAATAGCCAAAGCCTGGAAATGATATGAATTTTCATCAATGCTAAAATTGATAAATATCTGGTGCTGTAGTCATATAATTGAATACTGCATAAAAACAAGGAACAATTACTACATTCAATAGCATCGATGCATGTCAACATGTTTATTGAAATTAACTATTCAATCAATAGTTGATTGAAAAGAGTACAAACTATATGAATCCATTCTAAAATTCAAAAGTAAAAACTTATCCATAGTGATTGAAGTTAAAATAGTTAGTACCTCTGTGGAAGGAAGAAAGACTATGGTTTCAGAAGTGAAATTGGGAAGCTTTAGAAATGCTGAGTTTTCTTTACCTTGATCCTTGATAGAAACATAACTCATATATCTATACACTTGACATTTTTTTTTAGTTTACAGTGTGTATATTATATCACAAAAATAAAAGTGTGAAAACAATTATGACCTTATTTGCAATTGGTCATACAAGTGATGGTGATGGCTTAGACTTGTGTGTGAGAAGGAGAAATGATCAGAAATGACCACATTGAAATATAATCTGAAGATAGTGTCAATGAAACTTGTGGATGAATATAATCTAGAAAGTGAAATACAGGATAAGGATGGCACCTTTTTTTTTTTAAACTTTAGAACTGGTGGATAGTGGTATCATTTACTAAAGTGGGAAAGACTGGAGGAGAAAAAATTGTAGGGGAAGGGAATAGTGCTGAGTTTTAGGCATCTATTGAACCTTCAATTAAAGATAGGAATTATTCTGTAGATCAGAAGTTGTGTAATATGACCAGTGATATGAATTTGGGATAGATGTAAAATTTATGACATAGTTGAGGTTGATAATTAACTACCTATTAGTAGATGAATATGTCAATAGAGAAGATATGGAAGAGTGGTTAGGGGCTCAGATTTTGGAATCAGCCTTAGTTCAATCTGTCTTCCATACTTACACACTATATGACACATGAAATTGTATAAGCTTTCCTTGCTATCATTTCTGCACTGTAAAAATACTTTAAATAATAAACCAAATCAGAAAGTTGCCATAGGGTTAAAGAATATATATTAATATGCTGTCCCTTTTACATTATAGGCATTCAATAAAAACTAGCTATAGATACAAATATTTTAAAAAGTCCAAAAGCAGATATAGGCAGTTGACAAAAAATAATGACTATGTAACTTAAAAAACTGTTCACTCTCACTTAAAAATTAAATGAATGCAAACAAATGCAAACAAAGCAATGATGATATTTTTTACCCATTGTACTAGTACAACTTTTGTTTGTTTATTTATAGCAGCTTTATTCAAAATTGCCCCAAGCTAGAAGCAACCAAAACTTTCTTCAAAAAGTGTATGGATAAAAACTGTGGTGCATATGCCCATAAATGGAATATTATTCAGCAATAAAAATCAGTGCACTATCAAGCCACAAAAAGATATGGGGGAACCATAAGTACATATTGTAAACAAGCCATTCTTGAAAGGCTATATATGCACAATTCCAACTGTGTGACATTCTGGAAAAGGAAAACTATTACTATAGTAAAATGATAAGTGGTTTCCAAGAGTTTGGTGGGAGAGAGAAAGAGATCAATAGGTGGGGTACAGGGAGGGTCTTGAGCGTAGTGAAAATATTCTGCATGATATTATAATGCTGTATATATGTCATTATACATTTGTCAAAACCTATAGAACTGTACAACACAAAGTATGAAATATAATGTGAATTATAGACTTCAGTTCATAATAAGGAATCAATATTGATTCATTAGCTGTAACAAATGTACTACACTAATGCAAGACGTTAATAATAGGGGAAGTTGTGAGCGGAGGAGAGAAGTGGTATATGAAAGCTCTCTATGCTATCTGTCCAATTTCATGTAAAACTAAAACTGCCCTGAAAAATAGATTCTATCACTTATTATTTTTAAAAAATAAGTCTTTTATGATCACAGAAACCAGATCACTGTGAAGCAGGTTGTTCTTAGGTTGGATGGTATGTAAACTGGAACGAAATCTTTCAATGAGCATTATCTAAGACCAAGAATGTCTATGAAGAAGGTGAACCTTCTCTTTAAGCTGTAAGCAGAACCAAGTTCAGGTCCTTTTGGCTAAGGATGACGTGATAGATATAAGATCTAAAATTAAGGCCCCTTATGATGTGCTTCCTTGACATCTGGTGAAACGAGGAACGTGAATGGCCTAATGGAAAATTCCCCTCCCCACTCTGCTCCCACAGATAAGGTCTGTAGCCTACTAACCCTCCTTACTAAGGAGACTATGCACAGTGCCCGCTTATGTCTGACAAGCAGATTTCCGTTCTCTGCTGGCCCATGGCAAACAGGAGTCACCTCACCATCTTGAAACTACAAAGCCTATCTCCCTGTTCCCAAATGCAATCCCTATGTGGCCCTGGGCAGTGTGCATTGTCTTCCTCCCTTGAACTATGAGTGTTTGTGACTAATAAACTGTTATTGATCTCATCTGTATAGTGTTGGGCTTCATGTATTCGGCCATCCCCATAACCTTGGAGCGGACTCCCTCTCTCACCGATAGGATGAGTAGGAGGAGATTAAGACAGATGGCTCTTGTCTCTGAGTAAAACAGGTGGGGGAGAGACAGGAACCATCAACAGACTCAGGCTACTCAAGATTTCCTACAGGAAGGAATTGGAAAGAGGGCATACAAGTCTGCTGATGCACACCTTGGGTACTTGCCAGCTGGTAGAGTTGAAATGGATTCTGTCACAAGTAGAAGTGGCTGCATAACTCTGGTAAGTCCTTAGGCAGGTGAGAACAGGCAACGTTGCTCCAGAAAATATTCAATATACTTCATACTCCTAAGAATCTCCTTAGTGTGCATATTTGGATGGAATGAGATTCATCCATAATGACTACTTTGAGAGCTCCTCTGTAATGTAAGTCAGGTTATGTTTTGTTTCCTGCATTCCTGAAGTCTTTCTCTTGTGTGAACTCTGGTGCCAAATAAGGTTAGGTCTGTGGCTGAAGGCTTTGCCCACATTTATGGCACTTATCATACTTATCTGAATTGTGAATTTACTGCAGCCATTTAGTTGGAGCTTTTCTCACATAAGGCTTTTCTCTGTAGTAAACTTTTTTGGCGTCAAATGAAGTTGGACTTATTTCTAAATCATTTTCAACATTTGCTTTATTCATAAGACCTTGCTGCATTCTCTGGTATTGAATGAGGCTAGGGATATAGCTAAAAAATTCCCCACATTCACTCCATTAATTAGGCTTTTCTCCATTGTAAATAGTTTGATGTTTCATTAGGCTGGATATTTGAAAAAAAAAAAATCTCACGCTTGCTGCATTTAAAATTTCCTGTTGAATTCTCCAGTGTGAACCCATCAGTGCTTAGTAAGTGTGGAATTGTGGATAAAAATTTTCTCCCATTTGCTGCACTCAAAGACTTTTCTCTAGTATGAACTACAGAGTCTCACTGTGTTGCCTGGGCTAAAGTGCTGTGGTGTCAGCCTAGCTCACAGCAACCTCAAACTCCTGGGCTTAAATAATCCTTCTGCTTCAGCCTCCTGGGTATCTGGGACTACAGGCATGTGCCACCATGCCTGGATAATTTTTTTAATATATTCTTAGTTGTCTAGCTAATTTCTTTCTATTTTTAGTAGAGACGGGGTCTCGCTCTTGCTCAGGCTGGTCTTGAACTCCTGACCTCGAGTGATCCTCCTGCCTTTGCCTTTCAGAGTGCTAAGATTACAGGTGTGAGCCACCGGACCCAGCCTGACCTGTTTTGTGTTGAGTAATGTTGACGCACTATCTCAGAAAATTCTTGCAATTGCTTTGCACATAAGATATTTCTCTCGTGAACTCTTTGGTATATGATAAAGTTGGATTTATGGTTAAATAATTTTTTGAATTCACTGTAGTCATAAAGATTTTATCCAGTGTATTTTCTCTGGTGTTGAACAAACATCGATTGTGATTGAAACCTTTTCCATGCTCAGTACATTTGTTGTGCCTTTGTCCAGTACGGAAGGCTTCCTCTCTCTTGGTGTTCTTGTGTGGCACCCCATCCTTCACTGCAAGTGACCTAGTGCTTGAGAAGACTTAGGCTGGTTGGACAATCTTTTTTACCCTCCCCAATGTGAAGGGCTTCCATGACAGGTAGACTATGCAGTTCTTCAAAACTCAGCCCTCTTTCCTTCTTAAATATATCTTCCCACTATGCAGCTTCCGGTGTTGTTGAAGGTTTGCTCTGAACCAGAAGGCTCTCCCACATACCCAATCCATGTATGACTTCTTCCTGGGTGCACAGCCAGTGGGGAAATAGCTTTCAAACAGGATCATACATTGTACTGGAGTGGGCCTTCTGCATACACACACCTGTGATACTCTGCTTCTGCTCAGAAGGTACCTCCTCAGGCTTCACTCTTTGCCAACAACCAGATTGGGGTCTCTCCAAGCCTTTCTTGCCATGAAATCATGTCCACTCAGGCAATGTGTTAGTCTCATAGAGCTGCCATCAAAAATACCGCAGACTGGGTGGCTTAATCAATGGAAATTTATTTTATTACTATTCCAGAGACTGGAAATCCAAGATCAAGTCATCAGCAAGTCTGGTTTCTCCTGAGACCTATCTCATTGACTTGCAGATAACTGTCTTCATTTTGTGTGCTTACAAGGCTTTTCTTCTGTATATTCCCAACTCTGGTGTCTCTTCCTCTTTTTATAAGGATACCCATCATATTGGATTAGCATCCACCCTTATAACTTCATTTAACATTAATTACCTCTTTAAAGGATCTATTTCCAAATATAGTCACATTGAGGGTCTGGGCTTCAATATATGAATTTTGAGAAACACAATTCTGTCCATAATAGGCACCTAGGATTCTCTCAACCGCTACAGCTGGATAATTTCATGGGACCTACATAATTTAAATATGCATGGTCTCTGAGTGCTTCTTCAGTTATGTGAATTTAAAAACAAAGTGACTGCCACCACACAGGTATATTTAAATTTTACGTAGACTTGGTTGAAAATGGGAAAGGGAAAAAGTGCCCTCATGCACAATTGTGAAATATATAAATTTTAAATACTTTTCTAGAGGTTGACTTAGCAAAATGTAGCAAAATTTTAGAATTTTGCATACTTCTCAGGTCAAAACATAATTACATTTCTAGATATTTGTTCCAAAAAAAGTAATGGATATGCCCAAAGTAATGAATATTTCCTATATATAACATGCAATTGGATACATAAACTGTATGTAAGAATATATTTTGGTAGGAAAATTGTTACATATCTCATATAAACCCATTTTGGCTTACCACTATTTGAAATTTGTCAATATAATAAGAGCATGCGGGGAAATAGAGGAACAGTATCTTAAGTGTAAATATTGTATATTCTCTAAGATATTAAAAAATGCATTTTAGAGTGGAAAAATTAAAGTGTGTATGACTAATCAAAGAAGAACTTTTTTCTTTCCTTATTTTTTAGCTAGTGAACTGGTAATTGTGGCAAAATTATGCCATAAGATTAAGAAGTTAGTTATGTTTGAAACAGTCATAATTTGTTTTAGAAAAAGGTATTAAGATAGTTAAAAGAAAATGAGATAACTGCCTACCTAATTTAGGAATAATAATTTCAAATGTACATACTATGGAGTAAGATGCAAAATATAATGTAAATTGGGTTTATGTTCAGCCAAATTTTGTCCTTGAAGAAGTAGAGATAATATTCTCCTAAACATTTAGACTGTTGAGTTGCTTTGCTCAAGGTGATTTTATTTTAGACAGAACAACATTGATTTCAGGAAATATATTGAAAACTATAGCAATTGCCTTGTCTGTGCCAAAAAAACACACAGAAAACAAAAATCAACCCCCAAACCCCCAAAACATCTGTCCACATCCTGTGAGGGAGGGTGGGGTTTCCCCTGAAGGAAATGGCCCTTCCCACTGGCCTTCCTGCTGTGGAGGGAATGGGTGAATGGGTGGTTTGGGGAAAATAAAGAGAAAAATAACACTTTCTGACTTTCTAGGGCCAAAAGGTCAAGAGTCTTTGTGGTGAATATGTCTAGAGATTTTCCTTAGTAATGAGTGGGAGTAATAACTAGTTCTCTGACACATGGAAGTGATCAGGAGATTTGCAGGGCCCTCAGTCTAGGTCAAGGTCCTTTGAGTTCAGAGAGTTACCACTGCTATTGCCAATGAAATACCTTCTCTTCCTGATTTTAAGGTCAATCACTTCTGCTAGGGTGGGGACTTCTTTCCTTGCCTGCTGTCAATGGTGTGCTTGTAAATATTTAACAGCCAACTCTGGGGGTAGGGGTGGGGAGCCCTAATTCATAGTGTTTGCAATTTCAATTGTGTAACTATTCCCACTTTGGCCAGTTTCAAGCTGTCAGTGTGATTCTACGTGTTAAGAAGGGAGGCATGTTAATAAGGGAGGCATGCAATTGCAGTCAGGAGCAGACTGTCTCTTGGCATGACAAGCCTGAAGTGGCAGAGCACCAGCTGGAGCATACTATTGAATGGGAATATTACTGTGTCCCATTGCAGATACATTACCTTTCTGAGAATCATGATCGCTCGATCATAATCTCCCAAGGAATTAAATTTGCAAGGATAAGAATCACAGGTTCCCCAAGTGAGTCACAGGGAGTGATGGTAAGCTGAACCACTCCTACCTACTTCAACTCCTTGATTCCTGGGTTTGTATACTCTACCTGTTAGTAACACAGTACCTTGTGATATTTATTGATTTAGGATGTTTACTGCATCCTGGAGGATGATTCTGTATTGCATTGTTGTATCCCTAAGCCAGTACTTTAAGGGTGTTGTCCAAAAGTCATTCAATTTATCTATCATGCTGTCAGTTTGTTAGAGTGTTCCCCAAAGCTTGACTGAACTTTAGACAGGTTCTAGGCCCTGACCTTCCTTTTCTTTAGAATACTTCCTTTAGAAAACTCATAGGGGTAAGTTCTTTCTTTGCTCCTTTGAGATGTAAATGTCTAAAAAATCCTCTTTCCCATTTTACATCCCAGAGTGTCTATCTTAAGGACCTGAGAGCCATCCCTTTGAAATGAAATCATCAAGGGAGAGAGTGTCCCTATCTCCCAGTCTAGGTGGGAGGGTGAGATCTAACTTCAACGAGCTCCAGTTAGCAAAAACAGATGGCCTAATTACAGAAAAATACTTGCAAGCTCAGGAATAACTCAATGTATTACTATTTGGCATACCCCAATGATCAACCTCCAAGACTGACGTCATCTAGTATTTTTCCATGCACTCATCCCAACAATTGGAAAACCTCCTGCCTTTTGTTGAGTTCAGACTGGGCTCTGTCATTTCTCCCCTATTGTAATAGCTTGAAAAAAGTTTTCCTTGACTGTTTAATTTTGCCAATGCATTTTTTTGCTGTGACAATGGCTCTCTTGGTTCAAAGTGACATTTTGTCCAATGCCATGTTGGTGGATTTGACACTGTAAGCTTTTGGATACTGGTGTTAGCTGAGGCCCTAGAGGCAGAAAAGCCATATTATACATGGAACATATATATTGTTTTTAGTCTAGATAAATCACTGCTCCTTCCACAGCAGAATGAATCCAGTGTAAGTCAACTTGCCACCAATAGTCTGGTACTTGCCTCAAGTGATGGGGCTGTATTGGTAACTAGCACATTAGATGTTCAGCAGTTGTGGTTTCTAGATTGGCCTTGTGATTGGGGCACCATGTTATTGAGCCCAGGCCTAGCCTTCATCCCTTGCCATCATGGTTATTTGAACACATGGGGGCAACACTAGAATGGTTGATGGCAAAGACAAGCTGAGTTAAGCTAGTTGAGTTATTTTCTCTATTTGGTTGTGTAATGCTCCTTAATGATGGATGTTCTCTGGTGAATTTTAACATGGACACAAAGACCCTTGCACTTGGGTCCTACTCAGATAGGTATGTTCACAGATCTCTTTTCCACAACTATTTTTTTTTTCCATTTGACCACAAAAAAATTCCTTTGCCAGTGCTAATGAATCTGTGTATATTCTTACTTTGGGAATATTTTCTTTCCACACAAAATATATTACCAAGGGCATTGCCCAAATCTCAGTCTATTGGGTAGATTTCTCCTCATCACTCTCCTTTAGTACCTCTCTTAAATGGGGCTGACAGCTAACTATAATACATTTTTGGTTTTGACTCACACACTTAACCAATCTACCCATGAATCAAAATGGACCTTTTCTCTCCTCTTCCAGCTAGTCATAGAGACTCCTCGTGCCACTGTAAGTGTGAGCTGAAGGTGAGGCTGTGCTATTGTGGTAGAAAAAAGAAGCATCTGGGTATTCTACTATGGATTTACTTGTCTCTTCAGCTTTGCCTACCTTTGGCTGCAGGATAGAGAAGCCACTTTATATACTACCAAAGAGGTCCTCTGGCTTTTATATGCTGCCAAAGAGGTCTTTAATTGATGATTAATTACCCTTAAACTTTGTCATCACAGTATTAATAGCCCCTAGAAAGAGCTGTCTGATTCAATAGATCTGCACGATTCCTTAGAGTTACAGTTGCTATCTAGCTTCTCAGGACCTCACAGATGAATCTGTCAGTACATTAACTTCCACCAGTATCCCAGCCGCATTCACCATGGGTGAAAACTTTAACAATTCTACAGTTATGGCATATTTTGAGATGTTATCATTTCTTCTACTTCGAGAAAAGGTGTCCTTATTTTATTATGAGCCAAGTGGCTGGTGACCTAGCTGCAAAGTTCTATTTTAGATCTTATTTCCTAGGACCTCTCCTGATAACCACTGTTTTGGGTCATGCTTCTCAGCATAAGACTCAGAGAGTTACAGGCAAGATTTTTATTGGGGACTTATGTCAGTTTCCTAAGGCTACTATAATGAGTTATCATAAGTAAATGGCTTAAAGCAGCAGAATTTATTCTATCACGATTCTGAAGGCTGGACTTCTGAGATCACATGTCAGCAGGGCCATGCTCCACCTGAAGGCTCAAGGAGAAAGTCCTTCCTTGCCTCTTCCAGATTCTGGTGGTTTCTGGCATTCTTTGGTTTGTGGCAGTACCCCCATATTAACTGGTCATCGGGGACATGATGCCTGGAGTAAACTTGAGCACTGCATATTTATACCTTTTGACTTACTGCAATTCTGAGAGAGAGAGACTTAGTTGTGACTCCTCAGCAGCCAATAGTACATGTGTGTGTGTAAATATACACACACATCTGTATGTATTTATATCTATATCTGTGTGTATATGTATATACAGTGCATATATACACATACAGTATGTGTGTACACACAGATGTAGATATATATGTCATAAATACATATATATCTATATAATATATACACCTATATATCATATTTATTTATTAAAACATTTTATATGTATCATGTATGCATGATATTTACTCTAAAAAAATGGCTTATGTGGTTTTGGTGACTGACAAGTCTGAGATTCATAGGACAGGACAGCAAGCTGAAAACTTAGGCAAAAGTTAACACTGCAGTCTTGAGTTTGAATTTCATAGATGAGACCAGCAGGCTGAAAACTCAGGCAGAATTTCTATGTTATCATCTTGAGGCAGAATCTTCCTTTTCTGAGAAACTGGTTTTTATTCTTAAAGCTTTCAACTGATTGGATAAGGCCCATCTACAGTATGGAGGTTAATCTTCCTTACTTAAAGTCCACTGATTATAAATATACAATTTATCTTTACAACAACAGCTAAGAAATGCTGATGATCAAACCTCTGGGCATCTTGGTCTGGCTAAATTGATAGGTAAAATTAACTAATTACAGTATTTGTCTCTTGGTGGTGAAAGGTAGGACTCTATTTATTTTTTAAAAATTTTTTCAGCTGGGCGTGGTGGCTCACGCCTGTAATCCTAGCACTCTAGGAGGCTGAGGCGGGTGGATCACTCAAGGTCAGGAGTTCAAAACCAGCCTGAGCAAGAGCAAGACCTCGTCTCTACTATAAATAGAAAGAAATTAATTGGCCAACTAAAAATATATGCAAAAAATTAGCCGAGCATGATGGCGCATGCCTGTAGTCCCAGCTACTTGGGAGGCTGAGGCAGTAGGATTGCTTGAGCCCAGGAGTTTGAGGTTGCTGTGAGCTAGGCTGACGCCACGGCACTCACTCTAGCCTGGGCAACAGCGTGTGACTCTTTCTCAAAAAAAAAAAAAAAAAAAAAAACTAAAAAATGTTTTCATCCTTTTATTTTTTGTTTTCCAGAGTTTTAAAAATGTCCATGTAATAATTTCTACTTTTAAAAAGTCAATAAGCATAATTTTTATTAAAATATGAATATATGTGCCATATTGTAAA
>CAUYMX010039024.1:0-17576 GCA_963573855.1 Lepilemur septentrionalis
CTTTATGCATAAGCCAGATTCCCAAATGACAAAGGTCCTTGCCACTCTGGATGGCTTTCCTCACAGGTTGCTTAGAGGGAATCGCCTTGTTAGCCCTAAACACTTCAGGATATATGACCCCAATAAAACAAGTACGTGCTGATTATAACCTTAGAGCTACAGCCAAAATAAATCCTTGATCTTGAGTTCTGTTAAGTTCCACATGATGTCAATGGCAAGCTTATCTCCACTGACACAGACCTGGAACAGATGAGATCAGTCAGTCCTCTGCCTACGCTGAGAATACTACATAATTGATTTCTTTCCCTCTACTCCCTTTTGAATGTTCACCTTATCCTAGGTAAACTGTAGATTTACTGACTACTAATTACAACCTCACAAGAATGTAACTATTAATAATAACTTGCCCAACTGCCTACTCTCCTAGTCTTTCCTTTTTTCTGTGTGCCCTCTCCTTTAAACACCTTGTTCCTAAATCCTTCTGCGGAGAGCCCAGGCCATGGATACTTTTGCGGTCTGTGCTTTTCCCCAGGTGTGTCCCTAAACTTTGGCTTAATGAACCTCAACTGAGTGTGACTCTTGGTTTCAGTCACTGATTATTTAAGTTATCAGGGACGTTGCAGATCCAAATGTCTCTGGCTGAATGGTGCAGTTAAGGATAAGGTTAAGATCTCTGGGTCCCACCCAAGGCCAATGGCCCTATACTACTGTCAAGATAGAAAGGGGGAAGTGAAAAAAAAATAAAACTAATGACATAAAGAAGTTTGGGGACAAAGTCACCTTGGTGACTCAAGGTGCTTATCTACTTGCAGATCGGACCCTTTGCACCATTTTTGGTGCCAGTGACTGTGATTCCCACCGCTGAGCGCATTATAGACACAGACATTTTGGCTGCTGTGGCACTGAACATATCTGCTGCCTGAGAGGCTGTGTCTCCTCACAGCCAAGAATTTGAGCCGTAACAATGGGGCATATCCACTCCTGCCTATTACCTAAGCTACCCAAGCCCCAGTGGGTTATTCAACAAAAGCTGTACTGCATACTGAGTGCAGAATTGCACATTGCTTTGTTAATTCAGGGCTTGATACAAAACATCCTATTACAATATAACAGCCCAATTTGGCTAGTCAAAAAGGCCTTCAGGGCATGAAGACTAACAATAGACTATTGCAGGCTGAATGCCAAGGCTACCTAGGTGGGATGACAAAAATGTATCCCAGATACAATCAGGCAAAAATCATCAGCCCTGGCTACACCCACTAATGAAAAGGAGGCTCAACAACTGATGGGCCTCTTTGGATACTGGAGCATGGATATTCCCCCCGCCCTTAGTCAAGGTGACCCACAAAGTTGCCAACTTTCAATGGGGCCCTTGGCAGCAAAAAGCCTTGGAAGCCATTCAACAAGCCATGCCCTAAGCACTGCCTTTGCAAAAACATTGGAGCCTGCTAGCCTGATGGAATTACAAAAGTTTGCAACTGCCATGCACGCTAAAGAAAGTCTCTGGAAACAAAAACCTGCCACTGGAGAACATCAGCCTCTTGGATTTTGGAGATGTAAGTTGCCTGAGGCAGCCACTAGAAATGCCTCTTCTGAATGGCAACACTTTGGTAGCTCCTAGGTACTGGTGGAAGCTGAACATCTTATGTTCAGAGTGCCACATGTAACACTGTGACCTGAACTGCCCATTCTCACTTGATTGCTTACAAACCACACCAACAAAACTAGACAGGCCCAGCAGAGCCTGATTATCAAATGGAAATGGTATATTGAAGATAGGACCCTAACCAGGACCCCAAAAGACCAATAGGCTCCATGAACAAATGGCTAGCTTACCAGAATGAACCAAGCAACCGGTAGGGGATGCTCTGGCTTCTCCTGTATCTACCTGGAGCCCAAGACTCAAGATGTTTCTGCTGACAGTATGACATGGTCTACTGATGGGTCTGGGAAACTACTAGTAGATTGGGGTTGTTGAGCTGCAGCTGCCATCCAGCCAGTGGATGTCTATCTTTTGACTGACAGTGGATATGGATGTTCTGCCCAATGGGCCTAACTACACACAATGGTGATGGTCATGCTGGCCACCCCTACTACCATATCTTAATACATGTTTTCAACCTATGAGCTGTTTTCCAACAGCCTTGCCCTCAGGTCAGGAAAATGACAACTGAGTGACAGGACTATTAAAGGACCTCTGTGTGGGAACAAGAACTATGGCAACAGCTTGCTGACAAAAAGGACAAATATATGTCAATCATGTGGATTCTGGGGCTACCATGGCTGCCCTTGAGAGGACTTTATGTCATCTTTTTGGATATCCCACAGGACTTCACTCTGATCAAGGAACATCCTTCACTGCCCAAGCAACACAACAATGGATGTACTTGTGCTCTCATGGAATATAATGGGCAATGGACTTTCCATGCACTCTGTCATCCACAGCCCAATGGAGCCATCACACAACAGAACAGCTGACTCATACAGCAACTGAAGACAGGACATCAAGACGGCCTGCTAGTGGGGTAGTCACTTGTCTGACTAGGGCAGTGTGGACACTAGCCACTGCCCTCCAGTGCAAGGGAATTGCAGCACTGCAGCACATGTTGAGAACACCGAGCTTGGTGGGGGCAATGGTGGACCAAACAGCTGTCTGATTAGAATGCACCTGTAAAATCCCAATCTCAGTGTCTTCAACCATTCTTCTTTTTTCCCATTAAAGTGCAATTCCTGGGGGTGATTTGTGGGCCAGGCCTTCATATACCCCAGACAGGCCCCCCCTAAATCTAATCTGGAGGTGATGCTTCCCCCAGCTGCCTCCCTGCCATGGGATCCCACAGGGGTAGAAAATGGGACCAAGGAATACCAGGGTGCTAATGTCCCTCTATTGGCACCAGGGACATTTGATCCTTCTAGTCAGGTGAGTGACATTTTCAGACATATCGAGTTTTTAAAAGATTTTCCCCCCTTCTTGGACTGAAAGGTCTGGGTCAAGCAACAAGGGCAATGGGTGCCCACAGAGGTAGTATCCTCTGGACTGGGTGCTATGCCAACTTAGCCCCACCCCTATCCAGTGGGTAGGGAGCACCAGAGACTCCAGGGGGAGTGGGTGCTGGGGCACTCACCTGTCAATCTGCTTTCTCCACAAGGACATGGCAGCAGAGGCCTGGACGCACACCACCTTCTTTAGATTCTCCCAAGCTGGGCCCCCATGAGTAACCTGATGAAGTGTTGGATCTGCTACCCCAGACCTTGTTTTCTCACAGACCACAGTGACCCTGTCATCTGCTAGTGGTAAACATTGCCAGCATTGCCAGCACCACAGTGCATACCAGCAGAGCCCAAGCCCTGGATTACCAAGTGAGGATCTGGCACCCGTCTCAGCAAAGGAAGCCAGAGTTGCCCTGTTAACTGGCCTAAGATAGCAAAATGTTATAATGACCACAACTACAAAACCTTGGTGGGCTGGTACTTTGACACACTACTTTCCATGGATAAGGAGTGTCCCAGTGGCAATGACAAAAATAAGGACTGTACTAAAGCTAGCCCTCTCTGTAGGGGCTTTATGAACAACATTGTATAGGGAAAGCTGAGTTCATGCAACTATAACTTAGCTGGTGAACGGCAATGCCTCCATACCCGTGAGAAGGCCAACAAACAACAAAATGGGGAAGGGGTGCTGTGTACACCTGAGGGATACATCTTAATCTACAGGCATTCTGGGGGTGACTCAAAAACCACATGTGCAGTGTGAGATCCTGCATATTGGCGGGATAGAAAGCTGGCAGATGGCAGGGTCCCTGCACGTTGGGTCACTGGCGGTGCCCCTAGATGTCACCCTGGCAATGAGAGCAAAGGTGCTCTTTAGGCCAGAAGCCTAAAGCTGCACACCAGGCTTACCGAGGAGGTGTAACTGCCTCTAGGTTTGTGCCTTTATGAAATCTCTCATACCATTCACAGGAGTCAGTGTTCATAGGAAAATAATGACAAATCTGTCCCTGACGATGGCAAATATTGCTTCCTCTACTATCATAGCCTCGGTAGACCAGCAGACATCCCTCAACTCTCTCAGGAACACTGCTCCAGGAAGGCCTGACCATCCTGCTTGTGGTAGTGGTCCTTTTAGGCCTGGTGAAATGTATCCTGGAAATGGCTTGCAGATCTCAAGAATAACTGTAGAATGTACTGGATATGCAATATATGATATAGATAGGAACTGGCTGGAACAGCCTGGCTGTGTTCCAATTCTGCCACAACAGGATATCCTTTACTCTTTAACCCAGTGAGTCATGTTATCCCCCGAAGTATAAACCCACGGGGTGCTGCTTTCCCAGATCCCTCAGCTGAGAAGTGGGGAACAGGCAGATGAGATTCCAACCATCCCTGGCAGCCCCTGAGCATTGGGTGGCCAACTGGCAATGAATGTGAGGCATCTGAAGTCCCTTGCTGACTACCTGTAAGTCATCATCCATTTCACCTAACTAATGTGTGGAGGTGTCTGTCTCACTGGACTCAGTCAAATGTTAAGCAGTATACAGTAAACCTGCTTCACACAAACTATTTTTCCAGATGCACTAGCTCAACACAAAGGCTTTGTAAGAGGAGTTCAGCAGATAGCTCTGTTATAATTCGGTATTTGTTGTTGTTTTCTCTTCTCATTTATCTTTATAGTGCATATGTCACCTAATTACATTCTCAAACTGTGGAAGTCCCAGAAGGGGAAAGTCCCTGTGACATACTCCATTTCCTCCATTCTGATGCCTACATTAGTAGTTTCTAAACTTTAATGCCAGCCAAAAGGGGAGAAAGTTCACAAAGATAGGGTAGGCTTAATAAAAGAACACCATGCATGAATTCTCAGGTGAAATCTAGCACCTATTAGTAAGTCTGACGTCCCCATTCTCCTACACATGTGGGAACATTTTGATGTGGATACATATTTCCTACTCATTAGTACAAAACCTTTTACACAGAGGACTTCAGAACCATACTGACTAAAAAGAGAATCCATTTAGAAATCACATTTCTACACAACACTAAAGAAGGTGGGTTTCACCCTTCTTATGCCACTTTAAGGCTAAGTACCCACTGGTCTGTGACAACACGCAGCCCTCTCTGTGCTGTCCTTGGCTTCATGTCTCCTTCAGCTTCCTGGCCCCATACAGCCACCTGGACACTATACCCAGCAGCTTCCCACAAAGCCACATGGTGCCCAGAGTGAGCCCCAGCAGGAACACGAAGACATCCAGCAGGTACTGCTCATGCCAGGGCTGCTGGAAGCCATAGGGCTTGAGGTGCGCCGCACCCTCTGTCTGCAGGATGTGGTCGATCCAGCCCACCAGCCGCTGGGCTGGGGTCAGGGGGTGGGAGTGTCTGATGACACTGGCGGTCACTGCTGCAGACTTGTACCTGTTGGCAGAGATGGGGTGGGGCCATTACTGATATGATCTCACAACATTTAAATGTGTGATCCTTTTCTATTTGATGCACTAAAGACTGCATTTCAAGGTCAATTTATTGGCCTGATTCCCAATAGTCTAGCTGGGTCCCCTTGAAAAGTTCAAAAATGATACCTACATGCAAAAATCCATGCTTAATGCTGAAAGTATCAAACTATATAAAGGAGAATCAGTCTGTAAGAACTAGTCCCTGCTTCAAGGGAGCTTATAGGAAAATTATATGGTATAATTATTATATGTACAAGGACTGTCCAGAAAAATATCCAGCCATGTAATATGAAAAATTATGAAAATTATGGCTGGATACTTTCTGGACAGCCCTCATATGCATGGAGCACTTATGTTTGCCAGTGTCTAGACTGGGTGAAAAATGTCACTCTGGGGACTGACAGGGCCAGGACAATGATTGCCGTTTCCTGTACCATTAAAGGATCATATTGCCCAGGGCTGACTTCCTAGACTGCTGTCTGCATATTTGCACCACAGGCTTAGTATTATCCAGTGCTCGATTGAATTCTCTGCTGTCACTGTCTTGAAATTCTTAAACTTTACAACAAGAAACCTTACATTTTCATTTTACACCAGGTCCCACAAACTATCAGGCTGGCCTTGGGGATGTATAGTGTCTGGGGACCATCCCAGCCCAGAATGACTCATTCCCAAAGGCCAGTGGATCATGGCCATTTAGGGTCTAAGACTACAAAAATCCAATGGAAGCAAACCTCTACTTTAGTGCATGAATATCCACAACACATGACATTGCAAATATTGCAATTGCTCTGGGGTTATCTGACACCTCCAACTTAACAACTGTTCCAGGGCTGAGAACCATGAGCTATGTGGTTCCTTACCATTCAACTGAAGGTGCTTGAGTATCTCCTAAGCCTTGATGATTATGTCCTTTAAAGTTTAATTAGCTACTAAGCCCTACTTAGTTACAAGAAAGACAATGTATATTTTTATCTCTTCGAATAATGTCATTATGTTGGATGAGCATTTAGTTACCTAGAGGCCACTGGGACCATTGTATAGCTCACTTGACCAAAACTCATTAGCTCAAAATTCATTACTTTGTGGCAGAACATGTGCTAGGCACTGGGAACATAGTGGAAAACAAGAGAACACGCTGCTATATTCATGAAGCTCAGTATTCTTTTCTCTCTGGTGTGGGGGGACAGATAATAAATAAAACATAAACAAATGAGGTAACTACAGCACTTATGAAATGTTAAGGAGGAAATAATATAGTTGGGGTGGGAGGGAGAAGAGGCCACCTAGGACATTCTGGGATGAAATCTACAAACAAATGAATTGGAGATGAGACTGAATGTCATGAAGGAGCCTCCCTTTGAAGAGCAGGGAAGGAATGTTAGAGAGCAGCATGAACAAAATCCCAAGAGGAGGAAGACTGTGGAGCATTTGGAAAAAAGAAAGGCAACATCCTGCCTCAGCTAGATTCCACTAGAAGAACTGCAAACATAAGAACTCTCACAGAGCCCCTGTGTATGTAGTTTGGGTGCACCAAACATAAAACTTAGAAAATTATTCTAACATAAATTGCTCTAGTCTTGCTCTCAGAGGACACAGTTCAACTCTTAGCATCACACATATATTATCCCATGTCCTGGAAGATACAGTTTGCATTGAAAAACAGGCCCACACAAAGCCCTTACTGTTTATGTCTTCACTCACCCAAAGGGAGCACACCCCCGACAGTGGCATACCTCTTGTCTTCCATGACTTGTTCCATCTTAAGAGCCAATGTCTCTGCCTTCAGCTCCTTTAACTTAATAGAGACACCAAACTTTTTGGCTCCTACTCGGACCATGTTTTCTGGCTGGTCTGCAAAAACAGGGATGCCCACCATGGGTACCCCATGCTGGATGGCCTCCATGATGCTGTTCTGCCCACCATGGGTGACAAACAGACGGATGCTGGGGTGAGCTGTTGCAAAGGAGAAAAGGGTGCAACATTCAGCATGAAAAGTTTCAGAACACCAGGCAAGCAGGGAGAGCATGACAAAAGGACAAGGAGACATAGACGTGTGTTGGAGCCATTGTATAGCATGACGTATCTTGAGGCACATCCAAGGAAGCAGTTCCAAGGTCCTGGATTTCAACCCATGACGTGTATAGAGCCTTCTCCAAGCCCAGGTAAGACAGTGAGCCCAAGGAGTTCTACAGAGAAGAGGGCTAAGCAAGGCACATATCCCTATCCATCCATCAATCCTTCCTTCTCCCTGTCCTCCCTGTGCTCTTTTTGCTTCTCTCAACTCAATTCTCTCTCTTGTGTTTCTCCCTCTGTGTGTACCTCCTTAGTCTGTCTATCCTGAGCTCTTTGTTATCCACTGTCAACTAATATCCTTTTCTTTAACTTCTAATTCATTCTTTGCCATCACAATTCATGTGTTGCCGGACTGTTATGGTAGACTCCATTACATGAGAAGCTCCTTGAAAGCCTAGACTAGACCCTACACCTCAGTATTTCCAGTTGCTGTCCCTCCCTCCCAACAGTGCTTAGAGCTAACAAGAATGACTGTTATCATCAAGAGTCTACCTCACCCTGTGTCACTCAACTGCAAAAAATATCAAAACCTCCTTGTCTCCTGTAAGGAGGAAAACTTGGAAATGAGAATCCTGGGCTTCCACAATTAAATAAATTAAAGAGTCAAAGAAATAAATCTTCAGAAGTGGAGCCAGGATATATTTCTAAATTTTTCAGATATTTTGAGCCATATCTTGGTTATGAGCATTTGCTACACTCAGTGGTGTGCCCTGGGGGGTCTCTAACAAGCAGTGCTGGGAGCACAGAGAACCTGCTGGGATGAAGGAACTCTCAGGACCAGACAATTTGGTGGACAAAATCACCAGCTGTGAGGTTGCTAAGCTTGGCACAAAGGAATGTTGGCATATCGTAAAGTCATCATTGGCATCAATGTTGTGAAGGTTGAATTGCTTTTTAGTTTGAGAGCATGTGTCTCTGTGTGTTTGTGTAACGACATGTGGCTGAATTGCTTCTCACAAAGCCACTAAACAGAGTGCCAGCTCCCACCTGGTGTACATTCTCAGACTTCAGAGGCTGTCTTGCATTTTGGGTGACCTGGTCCAAGACTACATGCAGTAGGGTTGAGGAGACGTGACAGGAATATCACTACTGGCTGCATACACCAGCCTGGGACACAAAAGAAGAAGGAAAGTTGGCCATTTGGGCATCTCATCCCATAGGAAAAACAGGTTGATTCCTCAAGACCTCCAGCTTGTGGATCCTTTCTGCCCTCTGGAGCCTTACCTTTACCCATGGGCGGCTCCTTCTCTGTCTGGGAAAAATGTCGAAATAGAGGTCAGAGCCCTGAAGAGCCCTAATGACAGAACAATGGAAAGAGAGGAGCAGGCCTGGGCAGCTCTTACCCAGGAGGTCACTCTGAGGAAGCCAGTCCACAAGTTTCACATTTGCAGCCACGCTGACATCTTTGGGCCAGTGAGAATGTTTACACTTCCATATCACTCCTTGGCGGAGGTGGGCAAAGGCACTGTTCATCTCCTTAAGGACGTTCTGGATTCTAGTGATGTTTACCATGGAGCCCATAGACACAAGGACAAAACCAGAGTCCCCAAACCTGGCAATGAAGTTCTCCATGTCCTAAAGAGACATAACCAAGCAAAAGACACAACACAATTGCTTGTGAAAGCCTCAGCAGCAGCAGAATGCAAATCACATTATTCCCTGGCACACCTTCTCATCAGTGCCTCTCATCAGTGCCTTGACATCACCGTCCTGAAACAGTTATCATGGCCCCTGGGACAGCTCAGCAAGCCTGCACTGTCCACCCCTGTCCATTGTGTGGGTGAGGACAGCTCTCTTATTTCAAACCCTGACCCCAGCTTCTGGGCTGTTCTTTTTCCTCCACACCCATCACATGTTCAGGGAGTCATGGTCATCTGAGAGATGGACAGGCCAGATGAGAGGTGCTGGTCTAGGAGAGCACCAGTTGGGGGTCAGCACCCAGCATGGGTTGTGGGCTTCTGGAAGCCAGAATGGAGAATCTGGGAGAACATCGCTATCATGAGAAATGGAGGCAGAATGGGGTTAGGCTCCCCCAACCCACACACAGTGTGGATCCTAATTTCTTGATAATCTTGGCCAGTGATCTTCATATGTATTTCATCCCCCACCCCAGTGCCTCACCCACAAGACTGCAAATGATAACCGCATGGGAAGGTTTGTACAAAGGAGCCATGCCCAGCCCCAATGGCACACCTGAGCAGCTTATATCTTAAAGTCCCCCAGGCAGTTCTTAAGGAAGGTTGGTGTCTAATGTCTTCACTGTGGCCTTAACACAGATTTGTTAGTTCTTATTTCCAAATATGTCCTCGATCCTGATTCTCTCTGCACTTCCACAGCTCCTCTAAGATCCCAACTCCTTACCACATTAGGTGGTTGGGCCCCTATGAATTCTACACAGCCCACCACTGTCTGATTAACCATCCAAAAGGACAATCTTAAAATATCCTTGTCACCTTTTTCAAAACTACAAAAGCAACCTAAGACCATAGTGTAAAAATTGAAAAATGAAGAGAAGAAAACATTTTTTAAAAAAGCATGTGTGTCTTACAGATATTCCAACCCTCACTGCCATTATTATGCTCACAACAATTCCTCCCTTTACTCTATAGCAAAAGCCTGCTCCACCCTCCTGACAGCCAAAGCGCCACTCGGTCCCTCCTCGCTTTATTTGTGCAATAGTCCATCCAGCCAGACTCCCCAGGGGACACAGAGTCATGTCCATCCCACTTCCACCTCCTCAAGTGGGCCCTACTCCCCGGCCCTAGGGGCCTCCCTCCCAGCTTCATTCCTTTAAGTTCCTGCCACCAATGTGAAGCCCATTTCTCCCATGGATCACCCCCAGCTCCTCCTGCTCACTCAATGCAAGGTCAGGGGAGGAGAAGTGGACATTTGGTGACCTCAAGGCCCAGTCCAGTCCAGGCCCTCACAGCCTCTCAGGTGCATGGTGCTGGGAAGGTCACCTACACCACCTGTGCCTCCATCTTTCTTCATTTATAAAATTAGAGAAGATCACACCACAGGGGCAGGATGTCATACATGATTGCTGCTGAAAAATGGCAACCCAGTGCTGACAGGGAGCAGACAGCCAACTAATATTAGCACTCTTTCTTTCTAGAACCTTCCACAGCAGTGGTTCTGAGTCCAAACTGCTTATTCAAATCACCAAAGTACAAGTTACAGCGGCCTGGGCCCATCTCAAACAGATCATAAGGTCTAGCTGGAGCCAGGAACAAGGCCTCTACAGGCAGGGGACAATGGAATGATAACTGCAGTTGCAAGGCATGCTCGGTATGACACCTGCCATTCTTGTTGTCAGTCAGTCCCACACAGTCCCGCCCCATTTACTCCCTGTCTCACAGCATTGTCAGTAAGTAACTCACTTCCATGCATATAATTGCATGCAATGGGCACTAACTACACATTTATTGTATACATGGTCATGCAAAATGAAAATGAAAACAGTTAACTGTCATAAAGTGCTTATCACACAGAGCCCAGGACTAGGGTGAACCAAGACAGCAGCCAGAGGAGCCCACAGGAGGAGGCATCAATCTCAGGACCATGCAAAGCCCAGCTTTCTACTAGCACAGCCCTGAAGGCGAGACCCTCCTCACAAGCAGGCACTAGGGTCCTCCCTCACCTGGCTCTACTTCAGTCTCAGGAATCTGCTGGCACAGGGCAGCCACCAACCATGTACTGAAGGCCTTGGCATGAAATCCAAATTAGTGCTAAGGGTTTACTTACTTGTGGTACTGGTTTAGTGGGTTTGGCCATTAAGCCTCCAACATAAATAGTGTTGGGAAGTAGGGGCCGGGCAAAATCAAAGGCAAAGTCAGAGTTAACAAACCACAGCTCTGCTTTCAGTAGGAGGCGAGACAAAACTGGCCTTGAGCCTTCTGGGAAATGCTCCTTGATGATATTGTCATATATAGACTGAACTTGCCATTGCTTCCTGGAGAAAGTAATGAAGGTCAGAAAGTTCTTCACTCGACCCCAGAAGTCCATGTGGTCAGTCAGGAAGGAATGGCATACTGGAACATAAGACAAGGGGCTTGGAAGTCCAAAGTCCAAACTGCCAAATGACGAGGTAAGAATTGACACAAATGGCTTGCCAAGCTTCTCAGCAATCAGGAAATGGCAGTGGTCAAAACTTTCAACTATCACTAGGTCAAAGTTCTCATTCTTTAAGGAATCCATGATATCCCTTCTGCTTAGCAAATGACTGCACTGAAATCCCAGTTGTTCCACAAACTTTAAAAAGCTCTCAAATGATTCCCTATAAGAAAGAAAACAAATGATAAATATTCATGGGAGGTGTTAAATTCACAATACATAAAAGAATCTTGATATACAAAGACAGTATCTTGGAGTAGCAAGAGCATATGTAGCAGTAGCCCACACATTCTACCAGTTTCCCACAAACACGCTCTGCCATGGTCATTGTGGTTCCAATGTTTCTGCTCCCTAGAGAGCACACTTCTCCCCTCCACTTTCCACCCAGATCCAAATACCACCCACCATCATTGCCAATGCAAGGTCCTTCTGTTCTGGGAGCCATCTCTGATTGTAGTAGATCTCACAGTTCTGTGTCTCCTTGATAAATTCTGTCATGTTCTCTTTATAAACCTCCTTCATACATTGACTTTTTATGAGTGAGTGTCATATTTGCCCACCCAAACTTGTAGGTAATTTAATGATAGAGTTGATCAATATTGAAAATATATGCTAATCATTTTATCATTGTGTGTTTGAGTATGAGACATTGTCTCATCCTAGAAACACTAATCATATTACAACCAAAAATCTTAGCCAAAAATGAAAATTTCAACTTTGTATGTCTAGGAATTAAGCAGTGGAAAAAACACAACCTCAACAGAATCTGGTTTTGAAACACATTATGAGCCTTTCCACTTCAATGTAGACTAGAGTAGTCAGAGAAGAAAGTGCCAAAGCTTTACTGACATTGAGTTAAGACTTTGCCTATGCTATTATTCCAGGGACCTTTCTTCTTACAAAGCTTTCCCTTCCTTTTCTTCAAAGAATGTGATCCTGTCTTCCAGCGTGCTAAGGAAATCAATGAGGATGCCCAGGCCAGAGCTCATAGGTGCCAGGGCTCTAGATATCAAGGGCCTTTTGGCTGCTTCAAGGACTGAGAGAACCAATACCCTGGCACAATTGTAACCTGTACATCACTGCACCACTCCTCTTCAGTTAGGGATTGCCCTGAGGCTGAGAACTTACTAGGTATATGCAGATCATTGCCTAACCTTTAAGACTAGCTTCAAGTCAAAGAATGAAAGTGTTGCCTGAAATCATCCTCATTTCTGCATTTTTTAAGAGTTGCATAACAAAGGAATGATTGCCAGATATTTTGGATAATCTCAGTAGTGCACAAAAATTTTTAGAATATAGTTTCTTAATTATATTTTAAAAATAGCTAGTAAATTTAAAAACTGTATTAATGCATTATTTCCCATACTTGTCCTTAAAAATACTAAACTGGGGGAGAAAAGACAAGGCATATCTTTAAAATCTATAACTCACTGTACAAGATGATATAGGCTAAGTGTCAAACGGGTGGGTTAGATTAGATGTATGGAGGAGGGAATGTGGTCTCCCAGTCTGAGTGAGGAAAAAGGCTTTATGGAAAAATTCAGATTGGAACATCACCTTGATTACTGATTAGAACTTGCAAGGAAAGAAGAGGAGTAAGGCCAATGTAATTAATCAAGATAGGCATGGATTTCTTTCTTTCCTCTTTTATTTCTAAGATTAAAATACTATCTGTTCCTTCCATTCTAGATGAAGCAAAAGCAGTCAGTTTCATGTCTCATTTTGTACTAGGTTGGTTGCTTTATAAAAGACATTGACATGGCCAAATCTTCAACTTCTGAAAAAGCAATATTCATAAGTCTTCCCTTTATTTTTAAATATACTTGAGAAGAAGGGAGGAAAAAATTAGCTCTGATTTCCCCATTGATGTTGAGAAGTTAAGGGGCGTATCCTTGTCTCTGTGTTGAAAAAACTATAGACAAAGTTTGTAGGTGAAGTGTAGAAAAGAAGTCCCAGAAGGAACAACCTTTCCCTTTGTACAGAAATACATTCATGCTCGTAGTGTTAAGACAGTACAGAGTAAGGAAGAATTTCCAGTGACTGTATCACATCTACCCACCTATCATCTATCTACCCACCTATCATCTAGCTGTCCTATACATCCATCTATACATCCATCCATCTATCCATCCATTCGTTTCTCTTTTCTTCATTCCAAATTTCAATACATTTATCCATTCATCTGTATGATTAAAATAATGACTCTCTGGTTCAAAGAATAAAAAACTACCTGCCATTGAAAGCTTCTTCTACAAAGAAATTGAAATGCTTATTAAGTTCTTTTTGATGATCTTCAGGCAGAAGCCAACTCATAACTTGATATGATTTTTTCTTCCTCTTTAAAATCTAAGAGAGTAGTAATGGGTTAAAAAAGAACTATGCCAATAAGGGCAAAATGGCAGATTAGGGGTGACCTCCTGGCTCTCTGCTCTCAGAGTGGGGGGTGAAAAAGGCAGACAAGTACACACGAGTGTACTGCACTTCCACAGAATCAGCTTAGTGAACTGGCAGAAAGGCAGCATGGGACAAAAAACACCGGTGAAAAACAAAGGTGAATCGGAGAATCTCCAGCAAAGCCCGAAGAGTTGGAAGTGTACCTTAGGGAGGGAGCGCGGGTCTGCCACGCCATGCGGCTGGCTAGCTGCAGCGGGGTGTTCTGACTCTGAGGGTGGGGGGCAATCCTTCCCCCACCGAACTCCACACCTACACAGGCAGGGAAGTGGCTGAAGTTGGCAGGAAGTGGCAGTGCAGGCTGACTAGCTGTGCGGAGTCAAAACTGGAGCCGGGAACATTTTGAACTCTCCTGTGTGCTCTTCTGAGTCAGCTTTGGGTGGGGGAATGTCCGAAGCGGGCAGATGCTTCCCGGTACCGCAGGAGTGAGTGCGGAGAGTGACATCTCACTTCGGGAGGCTTCCAAGCCTAGGATGGGGGGTGTATACCTTAAAGGAGACTCTGTCCTTGGAAATCGCTGAGGTTTTGGCTGGCACTGGATAGACAGACGGAGCGTGGTTTTCTGCACCTAAACAGTTGTAACTCAGTGGGTTGGGGAAGCAGTGGGCTCAGTGTTCAGATTGGAAGCAGCCCGGGAAATCGAGCCCAGCCTTTCGCCATGCAGGCGGCTTCTGCGCTGGTTCTAAGCGGGCAGGCAGCCGCCATCCCGTAGCCTGGAAATGCTGTGGAGGGTTGCTCTGAAAGCGGTCTCAATCCCCTTCCCTGCCCTAGCCTGGAGGTACATTTCCCGCATTGGGAAGAGGGCAAAAAGGAGAGAATCCATCAGCTCCCCCTGGTTCCACCCTGGGTCCTCCCATTCTAGCGGCTCGGGTTCCTCGTTTGAAGGCGCGGAAAGGGGAGTGTGGTGGCCTGCGCCGCGGACTCCCCAGGCTGGACTTGGGTGGTCTCCCGCCCCATCCAGCCGCCTGCGTTCTGTGCCAAGAGAGCAGAGCCTGTCTTGGCAAGGCGGAGTTGCGAAGGAGGTTGCGTCTCCAGTTGTGACCTGGGGAGACATTACCACTCACTCTCTCCTTCGACTTGGGCCCAGGTGCTTTGCGCCAAACGGACTGACTCCACCCCTGGGCCGAGTTAAGAAAGAGGCTGAACATCCCGAAACCCTGTCGCCAGACTGTTACCTCTGCTTCACTTCCTCTTCACCGCTGGTGGCTGAAAGAAACAGCCTATCAGGACAGCCTTGCTAGCAGAGACTTCTGTTTACCACTTTACTGTGGCCAGATAGCCAGTGCCTCCAGCCAAAGGGGAAGCCCAATTCCCGGGAATTGAGGAGGGCTGAGGGAGTCCACTGTCTGGGCTGAGATCTGCCGGGGTTGAAGATGGCCCTCGGTGGTGATCAGACCACTGGGGTTTCTTGTGGAAGGGACTGACCCCACCCCTGCAGGGGCCGAGTGGCGAGGCAGGTCACTCCCTGGTCTGGGACCCTCAGTGGCATTGGGCAGGGCTTCTCCAACAGCCCTGAGGTTTAGGCCACATACCAATTAGATAACCCCCCCTTGGAGGGGTGGAGGAATGAGACTAGCTGCCTGAGCTGAGACACCAGGTAGCCCTAGGAATTGCCTTACCTGCAGGCTGGCAGGTTACCTTCCCCTCTGACAAGGCAGACTCCGCCCTTGAGGGAGGGGAAAAATGAGAAAAGGCGTTTCTCAATCTGGGACTTGCAGAAGTCTCATCCATTGCCTTCCCCCCAGCTCACCAAGACAGTCTCAGCTCTGGAAGGTGGGGAGAAAGGAGAAAAGTTGCTTTCCCTGTATGACTAGCTTGAATATGTGGGACCTTGGAACTAAGTAAAAGGGGGCAGAGTGATGTCTACATATAGCTGGTTGGTTTTGATCATCTGATAAGATCAGAACACAAGGGCTTGCCCTTGGCAACCAGACTGTTCCCAGCTTACCGGCCTGTGGTTCAGGAAGGAAAATCTTGACCATAGTCCTTAGCAATTGCACCAATTGATTTTCCCCACCAGAAGCTCCTCCGCAAGAGAGATGAAAGATCTCTGAATAACATATTAACAGCTCACCCCTAGCTACAGATCAAGCAACCTCTGAAGTATTTTCTCTTAGGCTCATGGAGAACTGTTGCTCCTCTCACCCCACCTAAAGTAATAACAGAAATCTAGGAAGTTTTGGGAGTGGCAGGACATTCCCCAAAGACTGAGATACCTGTATATCCTATTTGGAGGCTTAAAGCACATTACAAAGCTTTTGGAATACCTTGATAACTGACTCCTCCACACAAACCACAAGTAACAAAAGAGAGAGTAAACTCATAGCCCAACAGAGTGGCTCCCACCTCAATCTATTGGCTGATAGTGGACTCACACTCACAAGGGTGATCTAACTCCTGGGTGTCTAAGCAAGGGGTCCAAACTCACTAAACTCTGTAAGCAGAAGGTGAAGACATCAGGCCAAAGATAACCCAATGGGCTCAAACTCCTCTAAGACAATACAGGACTAGAGCACATCTCCCCAGCTCTGCCAAGGATTTTTCCTCTGGAATCCCAGAATTTAGTTCATAATCCAGTCCCAGCACCTCTGTCCTTGATAAAGTACCCAGATGAGAAAGAACCAGCAAAAGATCACAGGAAACATGAAGGATCAAAGAGAAAAGTCACCTTGGAAAGAAAATACTTGATCACCACAAACTGACATCAACTTACATGATATGATTAAACTGACAGAGGAAGAATTCCAAATATGGATTGTTAGAAAACTCAATGGAATTGAAGAGAAAATTGAATCCCAACATAGAGAAACCACAAGAACTGTTAAGGTCCATGGAAAATAACCTGCCATCTCACTTCTGTTAGTACGCTTAAGCACAGAATAAAGGGGGAGGGGGAGGGAGGTACATTCACACGGCTGTAAGTAAGATAAAATGGCAGCTAGACCAGGGAGCCGAGATGCCCTGGAACATTAAAACGCCCAAGGGTCCCTTATGTACCCGAATAACAGGGAATAAAATGTACTCTGGCTTAGACAATAGGATAAATAGGATGTAGAATATATTTTTAACTGAGATTAATGCTGCCTTTAGTTTCTGTAGCCCTGCCTGCTCAACCAGATAACTTTTCTGGATATGGTTTTTGCCTTTAAAAAAGCCTGCTTCTCTTGGCCCAGGGCTGCTCTCTTCTACAAACTTATATATATGTCTCATATTGCACAATTATTAATAACACAGTTCCTAAATCCTACAGACATAAGAACAAAAGGAAATGGAGAACAGTTGTCTATATTCATATTTATTTTAGTATAAAGGAGGAAAAAACTCTCAGAACCAACCTCAACCTGAGTTAAGGGTACACATTCTTTCTTCTCTCAGTCAAAGGCCGAGGCCTAATTCTTCAATTTTAGGTTCTCACATTAGTGTGAGAACTTCCTGGTTTCTCTGTCATGCCAGTCACCCAGAGGAGGTTTTTTTGCTATATAAATTTTC
>CAUYMX010039029.1:0-14466 GCA_963573855.1 Lepilemur septentrionalis
CTGAGGCAGAAGGATCACTTAAGCCCAGGAGTTTGAGGTTGCTGTGAGCTAGGCTGACGCCACAGCACTCACTCTAGCCCGGGCAACAGAGTGAGACTCTGTCTCAAAAAAAAAAAAAAAGAATTGGTGAGACGCAAACAACAAATGATGTCCACAAGGACCTCTACCCAATGCTCATGCTGTTCATTGCACCTCCTCTTTACAACTCACCTTTCAGGCTACCATTCTCCCATTTGACAGATAAGGAAAGTAAGGCCTGAGGACAGGCTGTAGGGTCATATAATCTGCACAGTTACACAGGGCCCATGATTTGCAGAGCCCTGTACTTGGTTTAATACTCTGCTGTCACCATTTTGAAATTCTTAATTTTTGAACAAGGGTACCACATTTTCATTTTGCCCTGGGTTCTGCAAATTATTAAAATGTAGCCGGTCCTGCTTGTGGGGAGGTAGAGCAGAGGCTTGTCCAGGCCTGGACCAGGCTTCCTGCTTCCCAAGACTGCCTCCCTTGGGTGCCTGCATCCTGGCATGCTGAGAGCCAGAGCTTCCAGGCTGCATTTGGCATCAGGGCCCTGGCCCCTGCCCAGGAAACCTGAGGAGCACAGTTCCCGGCTGGCAAGGAAGGGAGGACAGCACAGGTCAATGGAGCAGCCCAGGGAGCAAAGTCTGCCGAAACCAGCCCGGCCCTATGTAACTGGAGCCACCAGGGTGGGTCCCAGCGCCATGGCCCAGCCATCACTGCAGGAACTCAACAGGGCCTTCCTGCCTAGCAGCTGCAGTCCCAGGGCCAGGAGATCCACCTCAGACTCATTGCATGACTTTGGACATTCACTTCCCCTTTCTGAACCTCAGTTTCTCTATATGTCACATGCAAATAATAACACCTATCTCACAGGATTCTGGTGGACGTTAAATGAGATACCATAACACAATGACTAGCACAAAGAAGGTGTGCTAGTGTGCTCACTAAATAGAGCCCTTACTCATTCACTTGCAACAAATATTCATGTCTAACAAACATTCAGGGATGGTGTAGGTGCTGGGCATTTAACTGTGAACAGGAATGGTCCCTGGCTCTGTCCTCAAAGAGATCCCTATCAGATCTCTTTGGGGAGATAGACATTGAGAGTTACAACAGCATGGTAAATAGTGAGGCACCTGGCCTGGGTCTTAGAGGAGCGATGGTAGGGAGCCAGGAGCTAGGGGCCAGGGGCAGAGAAGCATGAAGGGGCCTTGCAGGCAGAAGGAGCAGCAGGTGCCACTTGAGTATGGCTGGCTCAGGGGCAGGAGGTGAGGCAGAGGGGGAGGCTGGAGAGCTGGGATTTATCCAGAGAGTGGTGGAGCCACCAGAGAGTGTGAACAGGCAATGGCAGCAAGGGGCAACCAAGACATCATGCTGGCCTGTGAAGGAAGGGCTGGAGCCTGGGCCAGCGCAGGAGCTCCATCCCCAGCATGGATTCTCAGAGCAGAAAGTTTTCTCAGGGTGAGGAGAGACGTGGAGAGAGGGAAGATGAAAAGGCCTGAGCCAGCCAAACACCTTAGAGCTGGAGGGACAGGAAGCCTCCTAATGCACGGAGAGCAGCAGAGGCTGGGGCTTGCCCTGCCCCTCCTGACCTGCTGCTGCTAATGGAAGCCTCCCCCGCCCCCCTGGCTCCATTACCTACCTCCTGAGGATCATTACTGTGCCTGGGCCTTCACCATTAGTCTGCGCTGGCTGCTTGGTCCCAGGGAGACTCCTCGATGCTATTCTACCCTTTCGGATGGGCCACTTGTGTGAGGCTTGTCATGTGACTCACTGGGCCTCAATTTCCTGGTCGGATCAATGATTTTAAATTCTTTTAGCCATAGAATCTTCTATATGTTTGCAACCAATTCTTACCAGGAAATGTAAATAAATAAAAATATAAAAGCAATGGTGCTCCAGTTGAAGCCAAGCAGCCCCAGGTAAGGGGGCTCTGGTGGGGAATTTGAAGCCTGCTGGACACGATCACCTCTAAATCCCAGTGATAGAAGTGTCTGGGGAAGACGTCAGGGGACCTAGACTTCCAGTCTTCACTAAAGCGGATACTAACCCTGGGAACCCAGGAAGCTCAGGATGATGGGCAAAATCCTAAAAAGAAAAAACTCAAGATAGGCCAGCAAGTGAGAGATTAGTATGACTCCATTTTTCAGGAGAGGAAACTGAGACTCAGAGAGGAGTCACAGGACAGGCAAGACTGGAATCTGAATCCAAGGCTATGGGTTTTAAGGACAAGGCCCTTTCCTCTGCTCCTCTGCCCTCACTAAGTCACTGTTGTGGTAGCTGAGACAACATGTCTCAGGGATGCAGTTTCTTATTTTTTTTTGAGACAGAGTCTCACTCGGTTGCCCCGGCTAGAGTGCCATGGCATCAGCCTAGCTCACAACAACCTCAAACTCCTGGGCTCAAGCAATCCTTCTGCCTTAGCATCCCGAGTAGCTGGGACTACAGGCATGCACCACCATGTCTGGCTAATTTTTTCTATATATTTTTAGTTGTCCAGCTAATTTCTTTCTATTTTTAGTAGAGATGGGGTCTCGCTCTTGCTCAGGCTGGTCTCGAACTCCTGAGCTCAAACGATCCTCCTGCCTCGGCCTCCCAGAGTGCTAGGATTATAGGCGTGAGCCACCGTGCCCAGCCAGGGATGCAGTTTCTTGGCTGTAAAGTAAGGGAGTTGAACCAGAGCAGAGGCAGAGGCCTGGACAGGCCACTATTCAGGTCTCTCTGCCGAAGTCTAAGGCCAAGCCTGCTCCTCAACTTGGCGTCAAAGGAATTTTTTTTCCTCCTGGGCTAAACAGCAGTGACAGTAGAAGGTTTGAAGGCTTGGAATGGGGACAAGAAAGAGGGTTGGCTGGGATTCCAGTGCCTAAAGGGTCTTCCCCACACTGGGACCCTAAGGCCTGGGCCCCACAACTTGGGGCTATAGGGATATGTAATCTCCTGAAAGCGGCATGGACCAGCTTAGACAATAGGTGGAGGAGGCTGCACAAGGGGCCTTTGTGACTCCCAAGAGAAGGTCCCAGCGGGATTGCAGAGGCGGCTCAGTCACACAGGGCTGTCTGTCCACTCTGCTCTTGTTCCTGGCAGGGCCACAGCCAGCACCCTTCCTGGACCCCTCCTGGGGCTGGCAGCTGATATGGAGCCTAGCAGAGTCCCATGCCTCAGGGCCCTGGGCAAGCTCCTTGGCCACAGGAAGAGTCCTCCTCTGACCTGCCCAGCCACTGCACCAGCCACAACACAGGGTGGATTGGCACTGCGACGTGGGAGGATCAGTGTGATTGGTTCCATTTCACAGAAAAGGGGGCCCTGAGAGGGACTGGAACTGGGTCAAGGTCTCCCAGAGTCAGTGCTGAAGCTGGGCCAGAACCAACACTTCCGACTCTTGGACTGCAAAAGGTGGGGGAGGGGAGCGGGGCACTTGCTCTTTCGTCCATTCACACGCTCAAGGATGGAGCACCTCCCAGGACCTCGGGGGCAGCAGTAGGAAAAAGGCCGACGTGGTCCTTGCCCTCCAGAGCTCACAGTCTAGGAAAGGGACAGACACAAGGTCTGTGACTATGGAAGGCCATCAGAGTGGGGTTAAGGACAGAGAAGGGAGTTAAGGCAGCTCAAAATGAGGAACCAAAAAGTGTGTGGATTTCGGGGAACTGCTGCTGAGATTAAGGAAGGGGAAGAGGAGGGGAAGCATAGGAGAGGGTCCCTCCGCCGCCTGTCTCCTACGGAGCTGGAGAGAAAGGCAGGATCTGAATACCCTGCTTTCCTTCTCAGGACAATATGGAGAGCCCCACCCCGCCCCGTCTCAAGCCAGGGAGGTGCGTTCAGCAGGTCTCTTCGGAGCAGGTCCCTTCACGGCGAGCCAGGCGGGTCGGGAGCGGGGAAGAGGGGGAGCGGCGCTGAAGTTCGGCGCGAAGGTCCGCAGTGGGCCACGCAGGCACCAGGCAGACCTGTAAAACTTTGGCGTCTCTGAAAACCTCTCCTCACACGCTCCTGGCCAGCGTGAGGGAGGACGACGGCCTCCTGGCCAGGCGGTAGGACCATCGTCGCCGGCCCCTCCCCGCGCAGCACCGCTTGCAGACGCGCTGACCCAGCGGCCGTGTCGCTGGGCGGCGTCCCGGAGCGGGTGGCGAGGTGTCTGTCGGGGAGGCTGCGGGGCGGCGCCAGGGTCTGTCCAGAGTCCGCCCCGCCCCCGGCTGGCCGGGCCGCGGGGTAGGGAGGGAGGCATTGCCTGGGGCAGCCGGGCTCCCAGGCACGTGGGTCCCCGCGGCTGCGGGACGCGGGCGCTGGCCCCCTTGAGCGGCGGCGACGGCACCCCGGGCGGAGGAGCGCAGCGCAGAGGTTAGGAGTGGGTCGCCTGGAGGGGACTGGACACGGGCAGGACTCGGGCGTGGCCTGGGGACGCGGCGGGTCAAACTGGCAGGTGCCGACTCAGCTCCGGCCGGGGAGACAGCCGCGTGCGTGTGGGTCCTACCGGGACGCCGTTCTCAGCCGGTGTGTAGCGGGCCTGTGGGTCTGTGGTTGAACTTTGTCTCCACTGCAGTGTCGAACTCGGGTGAGTGTGGACAGATGCCCTGGTAGTAAGTAGGTCGTGTGTGTCTGCATGTTTGGGAAGTCTGTGTGTTAGTGGGTGTGTGCGGCCCTGAGGGGCGCGGAGCTGAACTTGTGGAATTTGTCTGTGTGTGTGCTCTGGTGTGAGCGCCCCGGGAGCCAGGCGTTGTGGCCAGAGACTCCCTGCGCCCCGTCCTACCCCAGGGTCACTCTGGGTGGTCCACCAGTCCCGGCCTTCTGTAAGATTGGGGGGCAGTTACAGGGAGGAAGTGGAAAGGAGGGTACAGTGGTGAGCAAGGACAGTTAAGCCTCTGTCAGAGGACTTTTAATCTGGCAGGTGGTGCTGTAGGAAGGGCTAGTCAGGAGGAAAGCCGTCCCGACTGCCCACTAGGGCAGCCAGTGGCAGGCTGGGGGTCCTCCAGGAGCCCAGCCCAAGAGTCAGGTCCTGCTAGAGACTAGCGTGGTCAGTTTGGATTTCTGGGATCCGTGGCTGTTGTTCCTCTTAGCAGGGTCCCCTCCCTTCCCTGGGTCCGCAGCTTGATCTGCCCGGTTTGTTTTGGATGTAGGCTGGAGTAATGATGAGCTTTTGAGGATCAGGTTGGGGCCCCAGGGAAGTCTCAGTTATCTGTGGATGGGAGTGCAAGGAAGAAGATTCTTTGAGCAGACAGGGTCCACAGGGTGCACAAAAGAGCTCTGGAGACCACTTGTGGTCTCTGTGGCCACTGTGTGACCCTGAGCAACGTGTCCCTTCTCTGAGTCTCAATGGCCTCATCTGTACGAAAAGGAATACTAATGATATAGAACTTGAGGGCTCTTGAGGAGCTGATGTGTGGGGCATGTTCAGCACCAGTGTCCCCCTGCGCAGGCTCGAAGCTTGGGGGTGAGGGGTCAGTCCCTAGAGGGAGCCTCCCGAAACCAAACTCCCAACCATGCCTCTCCCCAGGCTAAACTTTCACAGGACTTCCACAGGACCAACTCTGAGCCCCTTAGCCTGGGACTTAAGGCCTCTGAAAACTGGTCACTGCGACCTTTCCAGCCACCTCTCCCACCTTTCCAGCCACCTCTCCCACCTGACTCTTTACCCTACAGTCACTGTCTGTAGACCCCTGTATGCACCGGGCTATTTCTTGCCTCTGCCCACTGCATATTCCTTGCTCACTGCCTGACATGCCCATCTACTCTCACTTTCCTCAACTGGAGAACTACCCAGACTTGGGGCCAAGCTCAGATGTCCCCTCCTCCCGAAAGCCTTCCTTGATACCCCAGCTGGGTTGGGGCCTATTCTGGGCTTCTGCAGTCTTGGTGCTGACAACCCTGGTCCCACCCTAGACTGTCATGGTCTATATCTGTCTCCTCCTTCCCTCTTCCTAACTCTGGGGGCTCCTGCAGGGCAGAAACTGGGTCTCGCTCATTTCTGTGTTGCCAGCACCCTGCACAGGGATGAGCTGAACTGAGAGAACCACGGCAGTCCCATATCCCCTGTCTCTGCCCGCAACTTTCCCAGTGAAGGCCAGTCTGCAGTAGAGCTCCATGTCACTACAAAGAAGGGTAAACCAGAATCTGGTCATCAAAGCAAGTGGCACAGGTTTTCACAGTGTGGTCTGGAGGACTGCAGGACCCAGAGTGTGCAGGCTGAAGACTTAGATTTCTTCCAGAAAGCAATAGGGAGCCATGGAAATTTATAAGCAGAGGAGATCCATGGTCAGAGCAGCATTTCCAAAAGGTCTATCTGGCTGCAGGTGGAGAATGGATTGAATAGTGCCAAGTGCAGGAAGATCAGGGCATTTGTGATATTGACACCAGAACCATCCCAGGCATTGTTTAAACTCTGAGTTAGCCCTTGTCCCCTTGGCCAAACACTTTCCCCTGAGCTCTCAGATGCTCCTGCTGAAGAATTTGGGGACATTTAAGACTCTCCCTCTTCTGGGGGGCTAGTCAACCTGCAATTGATCTCATCCCAGCTCTGCCCTCAACTTGTTGGGTGACCGTGGGATAGTTCCTGCCTGCCAGCCTCTAAAAGGAGACCAGAACCAGTAAGGTCCTACGTTTAAGAGTGTGTGTGGGGCCGGGCGCGGTGGCTCACGCCTGTAATCCTAGCACTCTGGGAGGCCAAGGCGGGTGGATAGCTCAAGGTCAGTAGTTCGAGACCAGCCTGAGCAAGAGCGAGACCCCGTCTCTACTATAAATAGAAAGAAATTAATTGGCCAACTAAAAATACATGTAAAAAATTAGCCGGGCATGGTGGCGCATGCCTGTAGTCCCAGCTACTCGGGAGGCTGAGGCAGAAGGATCACTTAAGCCCAGGAGTTTGAGGTTGCTGTGAGCTAGGCTGACGCCACGGCACTCTACAGCCCGGGCAACACAGTCACACTCTTTCACAAAAAAAAAAAAAAAAAAAAAACCCATCAATGAAATATCTGACATTCTTGTTCTCCTACGAAGCCTCCAAAACCTGGCGTGTATTGTACACTGGGAGCACATCTCAGTTCAGACTACGTACTTTGCAAGTGCTCAACAGATCCACGTGGTAGCGGCTACTTCATGTACAGCACAGCCTTACAAAATAGATTTTTTTTTTAAAATTAAGGGTTATATTCTATTGCTATTTATCAGCCCTCACCTCCCCCAAAAAATGCTTTCTAGTTTTTCGTAATATTCCAAAGCTGACATATCCTGCCATCCGTAAGCAGCCGGTGCTTAAAGGAGAGGATGGAGTAAGAAGTTACATTTCCTTGAGTCCAATGCTGCTTTTCCTTAAAACCTGGCACACAGGCCCGGGGAAGTTCTGCCTCCTGTGGGGCAACCTCCAGTGCAGCCCTCCCCGACACTACACTGTGGCTTAAAGGGAGGCAGCAGAACTGATTGCATCAGAGAAAGTAGGAGGGGCCCCGTACAGAGAGAAACCGGTACAGAAAGGAAGGAAAAAGTTGTCCTCCACTGCCCAAGGAAACCACCAAATCATCCGACCATCTTACGCTGTAAAAGCTACAATGGCTTTCGCAGGACCACACAGCCACGCTGTAGGCTAGGAAAGCGTCGGTTCTGCTACGTTTTAACATTTAGCTCACATTCCTAATACACTAGCCGTTACAGCATGATGAGTAGAAAAACAGAAAGGGCAAAGCCACCTGCCTTCACAAGGTCACGAGCATTTAAATGAAATCTTAAATTCCCCTTCAAAAGAACATGTACCTCCAAAAAGAATAAAATCTCTTACTAAAGTAAGGAATCAAGCTGGATGCAGTGGCTCATGCCTGTAACCCCAGCCATGCAGGAGGTGGAAGGATCGCTTGAGCTCAGGAGTTCAAGGCCAGGCGGGGCAACATAGCCAGACCCTGCCTCAAAAATAAATAAATAATTTAAGATGTGAAATCAAAGTTCCGGCTTCTTCATTCAGCCAAGGGGCCAACAGGAAGGGGAGGGTAAGAAAGTGCCCCAATTTGCTTACGATATTCAGGCTAAATCTCTGCACCCAGGGCAGCCCAGTGAAAAAAAATGTGTCTCAGAGTCAAATCTCCATTTCCGTTAAAACAATACTGACGGCTAAGAACTTGGGTCCCGGAAATTTAGTCTTTTCCTTACTAACGGTATATTACCAAGATCTCACACCTAAGCAAAAATCTGATAAAAACTGATTTTTTATTTTATTTTCTAGGATTTGCCCTCTGCTGAGCAGAGACTATTTGCATTATTTGCAAATAAATACTATTGATGGAATCTTTTTCTTTTTCTTTTTTTTTTTGGTTGGATCCAAACGCTCTCAGCATATTTAATGGTTATTTCCTCTGCCATGACTCACCTGCCCACAAATGGCTCTAAAACTTTTATGTGTCCTTTCAAAATAAAAACATCAATTCAAAATAAAAATAGATAGCCGTTACACCTACAAAGAAGACATTATACCTACCTGCCTGGTTTGCTAGCTTTTTATTTATTCGAATCAGTCTTACCTGTGGCTCATTCTCCCTGCAGCTACCTGTGAAAACCAAACTAACTTCCACGGACCGTCCCTCTTTATCCCGCGAAATCTGGGCAGAGTTTCCCTCCTCCCACCGCCGGTTCTTCCGGTGGGTTCTCCGGCTTCTCCCTGGGGAGTCCCCTCCCTCCCTGCCCCCAGACGCAGGTCGCAGGGAGGAGCCGTCACCTACGTGTTTGAAGGAGGCGTGTGGCGCGGCACTGGAGCCTGTTTCTTCCAGATACTCTCCCCAGTTGAAGCCGATCTCTTCCAGGCTGGAACCGTCCTCTGCCAGAAAACCAAAGAGGAAAATATCAACGCCGGGGGCAAAGGCGGGAGAGAGGGGCTGGGCTTCAAGTGAGACCAGAAAACCCTCCTGCAAGAGGATGAGCTAACTCTGTGGGCGAGGAGGGTACCGCCGGATTCCTCCCATAGCTCCACGTGGCTGAGTTCAGAGACGCTGACGAGAGAAAGGGAGGCACGGGGGCAATTCTGCTCCGACGACGCAGACAAGGTTAACAGTAACCTTAAGTGCTCTCGGGCAAATGGCACGAGGCTTGCTTCAAGGCGTATCCGCTGCATGCCCCTGCGTCGGCTTAAAACGCGCCAGTCTGCGGGAAGGTGGGACAACAAGGCGCCAGAAAGCGTCGGGCGCGGAGCATAGAAAACGTACGGCCCTGAGGACACACCATGTATACGGAGAACCAGCTCTGTCTGTCCACGGGCTTCTTCCCGTGGCTGGAGATTATAAAATAATACACGAGGTTGTTAATGCCACAAGGAACTTTACCAAGCACTGACTCTGATGTCATTTTAAGAAAGAAAAAAAAAAAAATTGAGGCCCAGAAGGATTCTGGCAAGTTAGTGACAGAAACAGACACCTGCCCAACATGCCTCCCCCGATCCAGCATCCCCGACTCTCGCCTGCTGCAGAGAGAGAGCTCTCAGGGCCAGGCGCAGCAGCACACACCGACATAACCTGCGCCTCTCCCGTCCCACGGAACAAAGAGAAACACAGGCAGATGCACACCTGGGCTCTTCAAATCCTAACTATTTGAAATTTGCACAGACCAAGAGATTCCCGAAACCTTTAAGGCTGTATGTAAGATATAATCTGTATAATTGAAAAGCACCAAATAACGCATTTTCAGGGACAGGCAGCGTAAATGGGATGTCGTGGTTTCAATGGAAAGAAAGAATAAGGCGTACACAGTATTTTAATTTGTTTGCAAGGCTGTCGTAGGGAACCAACACACAACAGCCTTCACGCCCAGCTCTGATGACTCTGCTGTTTCCACAAAGTCACGAACAAAATTTAGGGTTATCACAATACGGCCTCTTAAAATCTGTCACGTGTGACCCTTCCTGAGGTCTGTGTGCCCTAAGCATTCTGATTCTCTAAAGACATTTCAACGAGCAATAGATAAACACACAGCATGTTTATGAGGAGAGGTCTCATAAACCCAGCGCAAATATTTATAGGTGATTCATAAACCTCTTAAACCCATAAACATTTTACCAAGGAAACTCTGACAACCTCCCTCCACGGTTAAGTGGACCAGCGGGAGGCACTTCCCCATGATGTCATGAAAACCGGCGGGGCGACGCGACCGAGGAAATTTCACAATTTAAAAGAAAACAGGCGCGTTCGTTAGCAGCAGTCCAGTTTTAGAAAACAGAAAGCTATTTGTGGAACCGGAGTGTTTCATAACACACATAAAAAAGCACACCTTACTAGAAGCTGGAGTACGAGCAAAGTTACAGTGAACAATGGGATAAACAAGTGGCCCGTACATCTTTTTTTTTTTTTTTTTTAAAGTAATAAAATCTCGAGTTTGGACAATTTTACAATCTGAAATGAGAACCACGTTACAAGGCTGAATATTCAAGCCTGTGACCAGTACCCAATAAAGGAACTGAAAACTAGCAGATTGAGGATGAACCCCATTCTTACTGAGCACCTTCTGATGCGCTAGATAACCGTTTTAAATGTGGAAAGACAAAGAAAGAAGACGTTGAATCTTTCTTATTTTAAATGCGGACAGTCACTTCTTACTATCATGAGATTTAGAAACTAGTTCAATTGTGAGCATACACAGGCAACAGACAGAAAGGAACAGTCACCCACCGCTGACCCTAGACCTGGGCTCACAAATGCAGGACCACGCCACGGCGGGGACAGTTCTCCTAACACAAAGGTCCTCCTGGCTGTCCCCACTATGCAGATGGCCAGAGTTTTTCTAAAGGAAAAGGAAAAAAAAAAAAACCCACATAAAAATCAGCTAGCCAGGGGAAGCCGCAGCTATTCAAAGAGGGCTAGGGAAAAAAAGGGAAGTGTTGAGCCACACAGAGCCAGCTCCCGGCAAGAAGAGTACGGTCTGAGTTTTTCTAAGAAGAATGTTGACTCCTTCCTTCCCAAATAGAAGAGCCTGCGGTTCTCCAGTTAATATAATCCCGACGCCCAAAAAAGGAACCCAGCCCACGTTTCCAGCACGATTCTTTCTACACAGAGGCCCACGCCGTCTAAACGGGCAAAGCCGCTTTTCCTACCGTCCTCATCAGGAAGTTACACTTGGCAGGCCTGAAGAAACAGGGCCAAGGAGTCTGCCGAACGCTACGTCCGCCTATGGTTCTGCTTGCTTTGATCACGGCCACTTAAGACTCAGAATCCCCGCGGTGGGATCCCGGTCTCCGTGGACCTGAGGACGCGTCTGCTCCGTCTTCCCCATCCCCCTCGTGCCTGGCGCTCCTGGGAGGAGGAGGAATGGGATACCGTGCCCACTATGGGACGTGGGAGCCGGTTATTAATCCCGGCTATGACGTGAGCTTTCCTTGGGAAAAGAGGGGGAGAAAAAAAAAACCTGCGATGAGACTCAGGGTCTGCATTTTTCAGCCGAAGTTTTCCTTTCCGGCGGAATCCTCATGACAAGGGATCACAGCGGCTGGGCTGCAGGGTGGGGAGAAACAAGTAACCTAAGACAAAAAAAACCCCGCGGCCACCAGGTTAGGTTTTTCCGTTCTTGACCCCGTAACTTTCTCAGAGAAGAGCGGTGGCCACATAAGCGGAGTCACTTGTTGGGCAGATGCTTGATGGATCAAGGCAGCGCGGGGACAGGGGACGGTGGAGTGGAGGAAAGGACTGCCGAGAATCAGACTTGTGCGTGTGTCCCATGATACGTGTGTGCATGCGTGTGTGCATACGTGTGTGCACACATGTGTGCGCGTGTCGTGCGTGTGTCAGGATTTCCTGATGCCTCGTCCCTGCACTGAAGGGGCAGGCGCCCTGGGTGTCTCGGGATGCCTGAGATTAAATCCTGCTTCCGACACACCACCCAAGTGACGTGCCCTCTGTCCACTTCACCCATCTGTAAAACGGGGAAAAGTAAAAGTAGCCACGTCAGTGGGTGGCGGCAGGGTGGCGGCAGGGTGACGGGGGTTAACTCAAGTAAAGGGCTTGGAATTGTGACGCCTCCCGTGTCACTTGAACCCGTGCTCCCGTATCCACCATCCCTCCTTCAACAGTCGATTTAGAACCCGCTGGGGAACACCGGCTGTGCCTTCTCTGGAGTACGGGACGCCTAAATCCCCGCCGGAAACTCTCACCAGGAAGACACCCTGAGCGCAGAGAATCTGTGCGGCCCCAAGCACGCCCCGCTGGTCCCAGAACAAAACAGCCCCGCGAGGGATTCCAGAACTGAAAACGTTTCATGCCTTAATGGGTCGGAAAAAGTAACAGAAAACTCCTTGAAGGATCATACCTGATTAACAGTTTCGACACTCAAAATGAGATTTGAGTTTCTAGAATGAAGTCAGCCTCTCTCTACACTCCCCCAAGTCTCAGACCCTGCTTCAAATTTATTTCCGCTTTAAAAGTGTCTGTCTTTGTAGCATCATCTAACACTCTCCTCCCTGCACGGGTATACACAGGAATGCCAAGCAGAAAGGGCAGATTAGCCTTCTTTTGGGGAGAAGGGATGTGGGATCGGGCCAATGGCTGAAAAACGTTAAGATAATTTGGAGCTATCGAGAAATACTATTTCTATTAAAGACCTGAACATCTTGTGTGTTTTAGGCCGCCCCCCTCCCCCGAGGGCAAGGAACTAATCAAGAAGTGAGTCTACCTGGGCTCTTGGGCACGGACTCCCCCAGCCACGGACACGATGATTCTGACTCTCGCCTCCCCACGCTCAGAATCAGCCCCAAGGAAATGCCAGGACAAATCACTTTCCCGACACCAGATGACCATTAATGAGTCCCAGAATCCACTCAAGCTGGAGAGACACACAGCGGCTGCGTGAACACGGAAAGCCAGCACACAGGTGGCTCTTAATTCGGTTTTGAAAACATACCACGGAGAACGGCGCGGTAACCGACTTCGAACGCGTGCGGATGATATGCCACAAAAACACGGTGACGGCCGGGCATCTCCAAACGTGGAAAAGTAACGTCCCTCGGCAAACGACAAAGGCTTTTTTAAAAAGACAAATCTGTACTTAAATAAAAGCAGAATAATGAGGATGAACCTTCAGCCTACGGGACTTTGCCTTCCCGGAAAAGAATTTGCATACTTCAATCAGGCGGTAACGATTCTACGTAGGAGGAGACGTTTCTTTGCATACGCTGTATGTGTAGAAAATCTGAACGGGGCACAGCTGACCTGGTTTTGAGACAGATATTAACCTCTTTCAACATACCAAGGCGTTCACTTACTGGAGGGTTTTCCAGGTTTTTTTTTTTCTTTACAGATACAGCTATAATTTAATAAACTTCATGGAACAAGTTCAACGGTATCGAGCGATCTGTAACTCTGTCACTGACGGGTCTCATCGAAACGTGAAGACAAACCCTGTAAATTCTTTAGACAGTGGTCAAGTCTCCCACTGAGCTAATGAGCAAGGGTTTTTACAGGAACTCACCACAGCAAATGGTGATGACTCAAGAGAGCTGAACTGTCCTTATTTAATCTGTTGTTATGTACACACAGGGCAATCCTTTTTTTAAAAAAAAAAAGCATTCTTTTTGAATAAACCAATTTCTTGTGTAAGCCTTTAGAAAAAGACGCATTTACAAATTCATTAGTTAAATATTAACACTCAGCGAAAGGCTGTGTTAAGATAGCCATTTGTCTCTTCCGAGCCAGAGCACAGAACGGCCGGCTCAAGACCTCCCAACTCTGCTTTTCCCAGCCTGACACAGCCTACCCTGGGGGATGGCGCACAGTGAGGTCTGCTGGAGATGGTGTAATGATCTATAAATATTTACCGCTTTAAGCCACTGAGATTTTGAAGTGATGTGTCATCTCACTATAATCGAGCCTGCTATACTTAGTATAGGAATAGTACTTTGACCCAAATCCTGTAGTAACTTTAAAGCTGCTGTAGCCTTTTAAATAGGAGACAGTAAGCTGGGCTTGGGGGCTCACAACAATAATCCCAGCACTTTGCGAGGCCAAGGCCGGAGGATCGATAGAGGCCAGGAGTTCAAGACTAGCCTGGGCAACACAGCAAGACCCCATCTCCCCAAAAATTAAAAAAATTAGCCGAGCATGGTGGTATGCACCTGTAACTCTGGCTTCTGGGGAGAATGAGCAGAGAATGAGCATTGATTGTTTGAGCCCAGAAGTCAGAGGTTACACTGAGCTATGACAGTGCCACTGCACCCTAGCCTGGGTGACAGAGCGAGATCCTGATTCTAAAATAAATAAATAAATAAATCGGACAGCCAATCCCAGGAACATGCAGAATGTGAGATCCAGGTAGAAATGTTGCCCCATTGTCTCCTGACCATTTTCAGGAAGATATTGGTCAATATATCAAAAAGCCAGGTGTACCTAGAAGACAAAACCCTACCTGAGTCAAGGTCTCCATTGCCGTTCGCTGACCCAAGCTGCTTCTCCAAGGGTGAAGATGAAGGGTCTTGCATATTGGAAACCGACAGACCGCTCTCCA
>CAUYMX010039030.1:0-48242 GCA_963573855.1 Lepilemur septentrionalis
CACAATGAGATACCACCTAACCCCAGTGAAATTGACCTCTATAAAAAAATCCCAAAACAACAAATGCTGGCGAGGATGTGGAGAGACAGGAACACTTACACTGCTGGTGGGACTGCAAGTTAGTGCAACCTCTGTGGGAAAGAATTTGGAGATTCCTCAAAGAACTAAAAATAGAATTACCATTCAATCTAGCAATAGCATTATTAGGCATCTACCCAAAAGAGCATAAGACATTCTGTTATAAAGACATCCGCACCCGAATGTTTATGGCAGCACAACTCTTTTTCATTTTTGAAGCACAGATATGCTGGTACAATATTCTTGGTTTGCAAATTTTTTTTTTAGCACTTTTAATATATCATTTCACTCTCTTCTGGTTTCTGCTTAGAAATCTTTGGCTAGCCTTATCAGAATTTTTCCTTATTTGTTATTTGCTTTTTTCTCTCTTAATGATTTTAGGATCCTCTCTTTGAATTTGATTTCTGAGAATTTTTTTTCATAATATATCTTTGTGTAGTCTTATTTGAATTGTATGTAATTGAAAACAGTTGACATTTCTGTACCAAGATATCCTTTTCAGGTCTGGAACTTACTCTGTTATTATTTCTTTAAATAAGCTTTTTACACTTTTATTTTTCTCTTTTCTATTTTGAACTCCTATGGCTCAAAAATTTGCTCTTTTGATGCTGTCCCAAAAATCCTGTGAACTTTATTTCTTTTCCTTTTTTTTTTCCTCCTCAGACTGTATATTTTCTAATAAGTTGTCTTTGATTTCATAGATTCTTTTTTTGCTTGATTGGTTCTACTGTTTAGACTCTCTATTTTATTCATTGTGTTTTTCAGATCTAGAATTTTTGTTTGATTTTTTAAAAATAATTTTAATCTCTATGTTAGGGGATATGGTAATAAAATGCTTAAGTAAAATTACTCATGGATGATTTTTTTAAGCTGTTACAACACTGAGTCATGACAGATATGAACTGAGGGCAAATTAGTTACATATAAGAATAATGTTAATACAAAATATAATAAAAAGTATAAATAGTTATTCATCAATTCTGAGAATGGATAAGTAAAAATAGTATACACACATGAAGGAGCAATACAATGTATTAATAATTAAAATGAATAAACTTGAGTTATACTTGTCAGCATCAGTATATTTCAAATACATACGGCTAAATACAAAAAGCTGGTTATACAAACAAACCTATAGTAGGCTAGATTTATGTAAATAAAAATCACAGATATTGTTATAGATTTAAGCAAATATAAATTGGGTACACTGATTCATAATAGTGGGATATGGAGTTAGGGGGAAAATATTTTATAGAATAGGATTTTCTAGTGTATATTTATATAACTGTGGAAATACTCAATAGAAAGAGAGAGAGTAATAACTAGGAAAGAAAGAAAACAATAATATGCATCTCAAAGGACCCAGAGAGCAAAGTCCTTAAGAGGGCAAGCGAAAAGTGATGATGTTAACACAAAAGAACTCAGTAAATGTAGCTGAATGAATGAGTAAATGAACCAATAAATGCCCTTTGGCAATTACTCTGGATGTCCTGTATTTAACTGCCTTCTAAACTGTCCAAAACAATTAAAAACTTGGACCACTTTTCTCATGTTTATAAGTTCATTACATTCTCTTTCTTTTAAACAAAGAATATTCCATTCTGCTTGTAAAAGACAATAAAGACCATAACATTCATTTTCAGCCTTTGGTTTATATATTTATTGAGGACCCAGCTTCTAGATGCTATTCTAGGCAGTGGAGAAATTGCAGTGAAAAGTGCTGACAAGCAAATATATAATATATTATTAGGTGATACTAAGTGATATAAAGAAAATCATATAGTGTCAAGAGATGATGCAATGTTAGTAAGAGTGTTTAAGCAAATCTTCTTTAAAAGGTGACATTTGAACAGTCTTCAATGAAGTGAGAGAGGGTGTGCCATTTGTCTGGAAAATTTGCCTAATAATTTTTTCTGAACTGTATAAATGTCCATTTCAGTCTTCATATATCTGTACAAGAATGGGATTATTAGATAGATTTTTCTCTCACAAACTGTACATGTTTCTCAGTCTGTTTCAGTTTCCTGCATTGCTGATAGTAGAACATTTCTTTTATCTTCTTTAAGCTCTAAATTTGTTTTTAGTTTTTAATTTAAACACTTTACTGATGTTGCAAAGAATAGATATTTATCCCTCATATTAAAGTTGCCCAACAAGTTAAGACATTTTAGTCTGAAGTCTTTCTTTTTCTAAGGCAAGTGTTCTGCTATAATTTATTTGATTATCTCTTCTCTATTTGTTCTCATACATTGAAGAAGTCTTGTTTTTTGATGCACAATAAAATTTGCACTTGGGCCAAGGAATCAATTCCTTTTAAGATTCTCAGGGGACTTTTCTACCATCAGGTCTCTCTTTTTATCCTTTCTCCAGCCCCTTTACTTGTACTTTGTATTCATTATATACATATGCTTACAATATATGCCATCATAAATTACCTTTCAATGTCATTTTATCATTTGCACACAAAAGTCAATAGTGTCATCTCTTCCATATTTCTTTATTCCATTTCATACATCTTGCTTTGACTTCTAAAATAGCGTTTTGAAATTTATCAAAGACATTCTAGTTACAAAATCCAAAGTATTCTTAATAATTTATTATTTGATAGCCAATACATTTGAGAGTTTTGGGCCTTCCCTTTTTCTTTTACCTCCTGGGAACAACTATATTTTGTTTTATTTCTCCGTCTGTTTCTCTGTGGGAGATTTATTTTAATTTCCTTTGCAGGTTTCTCTTCCTTCATTTCACTCATATATTGGTTTTTCCAGAGTTTTATTTTTGTTTACTCTCTTTACTTTAAGCTTTCCTGGGCAAACATATGTAATCTCATAATTTCAAGTGAACAACAATTTCCAAGTTTATAGCTAAAGTAGAGTGATTTTGTGGAGCTCCAACAACCTCTTGAAATAACTTTGCATTCTGTAGGCAAATGAAAATAACAGGTAAAAATGGAAATGTCTCCCTCTAGTCTTTTCCTCCAACCAAAGCTACTTGCCTCTTTCTTTCAATGTGTTGGTGATCAGTACTTTTCTGCAACTAGTTTTCAAATAATCACTTAGGTATATTCCATATTCCCCTATTTTAACAGCTGTAAATACAAATTACACTAAATTATGCTAATAACTACTCAATTAATAGTATTCAAAACTTCCCATTTTTTTTTCTAAAGCACATCTCTCAAAGCATTACTGTGTTCCAATAAAACTTTATTTATAAGAACAGGCAGAAGGCTAGATGTGACCCAAGGGTGGTAGTTTGCCAACTCTTAATTTAAAATGAGTGGATTATATAGAAGAAAAAGTCATTTCTAAAGTGAACAATACTTTCAGAACAACAGGATGGATGCTAGAGGCACTTACTGGAATCCAGTAATATACTCAGTCTTTTAATTTCCACTGGTGATATTTTCTAATCTGTGATACACAGACCCCAGAACCCCCCAAGATAACATTTATAAACCACAAAATTAGTTATATCAATTTCTGCTGAACTTTGCTCAACTCTCACTATTTCATTCAAGTTAAAAATCTGAATCATTTAGCAATCTATATAAGTTAGTTATTGATAATGTTTCCTGCCAATAATATTCAATCTAAACTCCTTCTACTCTACCTCTACAATATCATTTCTCTCCATATTGAATAGAATGTCCCTGGATGTACCATGTTTACTCTTGTTTACATGTCTTTAAACATGTATTTAAACACTAGCCAGGTATTATTTCTACTTGGAATTCTTTGCCCTCTTCTTTACCTGGTGTTTTAGTCTATTAAGTACTGCCATAACAAAATGCCATAGACTGGACAATCTATAAAGAACACGACTTTATTTATCACAGTTCTGGAGTCTGGGAAGCCCAAGATCAAGGCACCAACAAGTTAGGTCAGGACCTGCATCATTCTGAGAAGAAGAATGCTGTATTCTCACATGGCACAAATCAGAAGAAAGAGAACCTACTCCTGCAAGCTCTTTTTCTATTTATAGCAGCATTAATCCATTCATGAGGGTGGAGCTTTCAGGACTTAAACATTTCCCAAAAGACCCTATCTCTTATCACTATTGCTTTGGGGATTAACTTTCCAACACATGGATTTTAGGTGACAAATTCAGATCATAGTACCACCATATCCCTTTCTCATCCTTTGCAACAAAGTATAGAATTACTTCTTCTGGGAAGACTTGCTTGATATCTACTTGCTTCCATATTTCATACTATTGTTTGAGTTATCAAAAACTACCTTTAGTTTCCATAGTACCTTGGGGAAACCATTATCACAGAATTTGTTGCATGATATTCATTTTTGTTGTTTTTTGTTCATGTTTCTGTCTCTCTATTGTATGCTGTGCTGCTTAATGGCAGTAAAATGTCTTTTTACAAGAATTTATTCTGAAATGATTTTAGGTTTATAAAAGAATTTAAAAAATAGTTCACTCAGTTTCTCTTTGATTTATTCAAACTAATAACTAAAGACCTTATTCAGATTTCCTCAGTTGTTTCCCTGATGGCTTTATACTTTGCATCTCTTAATGGAAAATTCTAGCTTCCTATTTAATTACTAGATTGCAGATTTTTAAAATCTGCTAAGTCACTATCACCAACATTTAATTTTTCAAATACGTATTTATATTTACCCTGTCTTGTTAATATTTTATATTCTATGTTTCCTTCCTGATTTATGCAGTTGCATTCCTGTAAAATGTCTTATTTGCGTTCCTTGAAGGAGGGTAAATTGCCACATATGACCAATCTACCATGGATAGTTAGTGGTTCAATCATGTAGGATACTACAGAATAAACATGAGCTTGGCTTGGTGATAAAATAGGTAAAAAAAATGAGATAGAGCTAACTTGTTGCATCTGGGTGCGTTACTGAAGAAACAGGATCTGACAATACCTAAAAACCTTGATTCATTGAAATGCCATTTTGTAAATTTGATTGGAGACAATTTATAAATCACATTGAGGATCCATATGAATAACATCTAGACATATATCTATTATGTCTCTCTGTCCATCTAGTATGAATCCATGACTCCTGCCTTTTAAAGCTAAGGACTTAGATGAAGATAACTAAATCTGTTATTCATTTTCATGTGTAATGGTGAGTATAAATACAGAAAGCCCTTCTGATTCTGGCCCTCATTTGGTAAGGGTTTTTCTGTAAACAGTTTTTAAATCATAAAAGAACAGAAAATAGAGACAGAGAAAGAAAAGCTACTCCACAAGTAAACCAAAGTATAACCATTTAACGCAAAGGTTGGCAAACTTTTTTTACAAAAGCCTTAATAGTAAATATTTTAGGCTTTGCAGGCTATGTGTTATTTGTTGCAATTATTCAACTTTGCCATTATAGCAGGAAATCAGCCAGACAGTACCTGAACAGATGGGCATTACTGTGTTCCAATAAAACTTTATTTATAAGAACAGGCAGAAGGCTAGATGTGACCCAAGGGTGGTAGTTTGCCAACTCTTAATTTAAAATGAGTAGATTATATAGAAGAAAAAGTCATTTCTAAAGTGAACAATACTTTCAGAACAACAGGATGGATGCTAGAGGCACTTAAAATCCAAGTGCTCTGTCTCTTAATTCACTTTTTGCCATACTTCTCCATAGAAATAAAAACAAACCTGTCATCTATAAGCCACAGATTATCAACAATAATTTAAGTGACATTGAGGGATCTTAAAAGCTATGAGGAATATATTTGACATAATGATCTTACTCTTTCAAGCAATGGCTTCATTTTGTCCTTTTGTCAATGAATATATAAAAATGACAAGAAATTGTCCCTATTTTCTTCCCATTTCTATTGGTTATCTAGCACTTGAGGGCCAAAGAGAGAGAATTATTTCTCTTACATACATTCTTTGTATATTGCTCCTTAACCCCTCCAGCAAATAAGACATCATCATGAAATTTCTCTTAGAGAGAAGAAAAAAGAAACAGCTTGGATCTATCTTTCAGTCTGTCATCATTATTCATTATTGGAAAAGATGGTAACTATAGTGGGGGTGGGTGATGGTGGGTATACAACAGTCTAATTTGTGTATGGGGATTGGGACAGGAGAGAAGAAATGATTATATAGTAGGAATAAAATTGGACCTAAAATCTTTTTCCATCCTGATAACACATTGAAAATAATAGTACTGTTATATAAAGTGTTGGTCTTAGATGCCTTGAACAAAATTTATAACATGGAACAAGTGAGTAAACTAGCATTAGCCCTTAGGGAAAGTTCTACAATTGCCTAAGATAAAACCATTTCAAAATACTTCACTGTTTTTTTTTTTATATCAAGACATTGGCTATATGAAAGACTGAAAATGTTTGGAATCAAAAAAGTATGAGACCTCCAAAGCAATCACAGCAACAACAAAAATAAATAAATGAGACCTGATCAAATTAAAAAGTTTCTGCACAGCCAAGGAAACAATCATTAGAGTGAATAGACAACCTACAGAATGGGAGAAAAATATTTGCATGCTATACATCGATAAAGGGCTGATAACTAGAATCTATATAGAACTCAGGAAAATCAGCAAGACAAAAATCAAACAACCCGATTAAAAAGCGGGCAAAAGACATGAAGAGAAACTTCTCAAAAGAAGACAGACTAATTGCCAACAAACCTGTGAAGAAATGCTCACCATCTCTAATCATCAGGGAAATGCAAACCAAATTCACAATGAGATATCACTTGACTCCAGTGAGAACAGCTTTTATCAAAGAGTCCCCAAACGACAAATGTTGGCGTGGATGTGGAGAGATAGGAACACTCATACACTGTTGGTGGGACTGCAAACTAGTACACCCTCTATGGAAAGTAGTGTGGAGGTACCTCAAAGAACTAAAAGTATAATTATTATACCATTTGATCCAGCAATCCCACTACTGAGTATCCAAAGGGAAAAAAGATATTCTATACTAAAGACATCTGCACTCGAATGTTTATAGCAGCACAATTCACAATTGCAAAGATGTGGAATCAACCCAAGTGCCCATTACCACATGAGTGGATTAATAAAATGCAGCATATGTATGCCACAGAGTACTACTCAGCCATAAAAAACAATGGTGATCTAGCACCTCTTGTATTATCCTGAGTAGAACTGGAGCCCATTCTACTAAGTGAAGTGTCACAAGAATGGAAAAATAAACACCACATGTACTCACCATTAAATTGGTACAAATTGATCAACACTAATGTGCACATATGGGAAGTAACATTCATTAAGTGTCAGGCAGGTAGGAGTGGGGTGGAGGGGATGTGTAAATTCACCCTAATAGATGCGGTGCACCCTGTCTGGGGGATTGGCACACTTGTAGCTCTGACTTGGGCCTTGCAAAAGCAATTTATGTAGCCAAAGTGTTTCCACGCCTGTAGTACTCTGAAATAAATAAATAAATAAAATAAAAGTATGTGATTCATGGAATTGTTGATTGATAAACAGATATTTAATTATTTCTAAAAATGATGAAGCTGACCATTAACCATTGTAGCATGCTATTTTCTGAAATTCATTTTTCAGTTTTCCATGTATGAATTAGTTGTGAACATTGATTGAGAAATTTGACCATACAAATGCAAACACTGTGAATTAGGTGGAACTTTTCAGTGAAGGCAACAATACAGGCACAGTTAATAGCAAGACTCGCTTGGAATGAGTACGGGGAGCCCTCTGAAAGAAAAGAAAGATGGCATATGTATTTATTAAATTAGTGTCAGATATGTTAGAATGGGCTTAGTATAATTGAAGAACAAATTTTTGGTTTTTGTTTTGAGTTTTAATAGCCTTAAAGGACACAGGAAATGTCATGCTGCTATGAAATGGATAAATGCAATTTTCAACTGAAACCCTGATCAGGAACTGACTTTTCTATCAACACGAATTTAAAACGTTCTCCTTGGTTTACAGCTGGCAACAGAAAGAATGCAATCACAGAAATAACAGCCAGGAAAGAAAAGTTCATTATTACGAAGAGACAAAGAGTTGTGGAATTGTGCAGCCATTTTCTCTAATGAACAATTTTTCACACTAATGGGAGGACTCATAAGTGGGAGCTACCCTCCGTAGTAATACCAATAATGAGTACTTAAAGAGAGCTTTAAATTGGTTAAAACAAACAGCTATACAAATAACAAAGAGTGAATAATAAAGGACTGAAAATAATGGCTTAGCACATGGTAATCAGACATGGTGAATGAGCCACCCAAAACCTTCCAAACAGGAAATCTGAAATGTAAGCGGCATTAGAATCAAGACTTTTTGATTGATAGTATTTGATTAGAGTTTCTGCCAGTTTCTTACAGAGGTGTAAAAACGAAAAAAATCTATCAAATAACTATCTCACAAAAAAAGAGAGAAAGAAATAACAACAGTAACAACAAAACCCCATCACACCCAAATGGGTTCATAGGAAAATCCTACCCAAATTCAAGGAGAAAATAGTTCCAATGCTCCATTCTAAATTACTGAAAATGAAGAAAAACATTTAAATAGATTCTATAAAAGTGATCATTAAATCAGACAAAGAAGGTAGCAAAATTCCACACAATTTATAGATTAATCTCACTATAAATACCCATGCAAAAACACAGAAAAAAGTCCTAAGAAAAATAAAGCAAACAGAATTCACTGTTCATATTAAGAAAACAATGCATTGTACTTAAAATGGAAAAGGATGCCAACAAAATCCAATGCCAATTTCTCATAAAAATGGTTAGTAAAACAGTAACTGTTGGACACTTTCATATGCATATATACCTATATATAATTTTTTAATGTTGAAACATCAGAGACATTCCCACCAAGGTTAAGGAAAGGACAACAAACTCATGATCTCCATTGTCTGTTAAACTATGTTTTTGAGGTATCAGCTGCTATAATTGAAGAGAAATCAATGAAAGGCATAATAATTGAAAAAGGGGTAAAATGCACAATATGTGCAGCTTATAAAGTGTTTAATAGTATGCATAAAATCCCATGACAAGCTCATATATACAAACAAAAGAGAATTCAGTAATGTACCACAATAAAAATAAACTTATAAAAATCAGTAGGAGAACATCAGATACTCTTTCTCATTCAATGCCGGTGAGAATGTAAAAGGGTACAGCCACTTTGGAAGACCGTTTTTCAGTTTATTATAAAATTAAACATAAACTTAGCATATGATACTAGAACCCACTCCTAGATAAAAATTTATCCAGGGGAATTGTAAACTTATGTTCACACAAAAGCCCATATGACAATGTTTTTTCCAGCTTTAATTAAAATAACGATAAAAAAATGGAAGCTACCAAATTGTTTTTCAACAGCATAATAGGTAAACAAAACTGTGGTATATCCATACAATGGAATACTATTGAGTGATTATAAAAAAGAAATGAGCACTTGATTCATGAAGAAACACGGTTGAAAGTATATTACTAAGAAAAATAAGTAAGTTTATAGATTTTTATAAAAAAATCAGAATAATTACAGCAGAGTACTTAGATGACTAGACCATATCTCTGTGAATGGTCTAGCAATATGGTTAGATTCACATAGATTTTTATAATCACAGATATCAATTACCAGTTGTCAGGGTAACATATTTGCATATCAGGGAATGCAGTTGTTAGGGGAGACAGGTAGTGGGTTGGGGTTGGGGTCAAAAGTCCTCTCAAAAGGCTACTAACAAGTCTTTATCTCGGTGAACAAACAGGTACAAAGTCTTTCAAGGGCTAACTTCTAAGTTCTAAGAGGTAGTCATCAATTAACAGAGGTATAACAAAAGAGGTATAGTGCCTCTATATTTCTTTGATTTAGTTATTGTGGACTTAAAGGTAAACAGACAGTCAAGAGTGAACAGGAACCCATCTCTATAAAATATGTTGTTTATAACACAGAGGCATGTCTCAGAGCAAAGTACACTCATTGTCTCCAGCTCCCATCCTGTGGGCCAGATATTTATCTTTGTTTCATCAATTCAAGACCCAGGAAAGCCCCATAGAAAGATAACCAGAAACTCTCTTGGAAAACAACCCTACCAGAGATTTGAGAGCTCTCCCATGATAACAGCCTCTGATAAGTGAACCATTGAGTTCACATATTCTTTCAGGGCAAAACCCTACAAACTCCTGTTTCTGTCTTTAATATAGCAATATTGGGCAATACAATAAAATAATGATCTTATGAGCCACATTTCATTAATTCCTCAATCATATTTCTCAACAAATATTTATTTAACTTTTCGTACATTTTTGAGCAACAGATACAAATACTATAGGAAAAATTTAGAAGGAACTCTGATACATAAATAGCCATAACGACTTTTCTGGATTAAAGTATGTCTACTGATGCAAACACCCACCTACCTGTCTTTTCACTCACAGACTCTAAGACAACTCTAAGGTACCCTACATCTTTGGACTTTATCTAAGAATAACATTTCCATTCTTTCACATAGTTTAATGTGACAAACAAACATGCAGCCTTTATAAAAAGATTTTCAATATAATATTTTTAAATGTTAACATTTGACACTTAAAAATAGATGTACTCCAACTTTGGGAAAGTGGTCACTTATAAACACCACCATTTATTTGGCACCTAATGTGTGACTGGTACCATTCTCATTATTTTTCATGAATAATTCACAAACCCAACAATAACTCTATAAAACAAATTATAGAGCCAGGATTCAACCCATATTTGTTTTTTTCCATTCACTTGCTCTTATCAATGTATACAAACAAATTCTAATTTTTCTAATATATCAGGTTATAGAGTTATAGAATATAATTTATAATTTAACAAATAAGTTTTACTAATAAGGGACAGAATTAAATTGGGTTCTTTCCACTCTATCTAACAATTTTAATACTCCTCTTGAAAAGATCTGTCTCCTGAGGTTATACCTATAGGTATAAAAAATGACAGAAATATTTGAATAAGAGGTTCTTTAATCAAGTAGTTTTATAATTGATCTTCAGCAGAGTTAATTTCCTCAAACTAAGATATTAGAACTAGACAGCTTTTACCTTTCAATTCTCTCGCTTTTATCTTCCAGATGATCACAACCCACCCCTCACAATTCCAAAATTAAGATAGATAATACAGATTGATTTATTGATCTTTGTTAAATAAAATTCACTAGAAACCACAGTGTGTATTATATTGAGATCACTAAAATATTCATAAGTTGTAACCTTACTCTATGGTTTTATTTTATCTACCACTTTAAAAAATAAAAATTGCAAGTAGAGTGAAGTGACTCTTCCTCTCCCTTTCTTACTGCCTTTCTCTCTCACACACACCCCATTAGATTTCTAACAAACATAAGCTTTCATAGTACTTCTCCTTAGCATTTTAGATTGTTACTAACTTTAATTTAGTGTTCTTTAATTCCATGGGAAGAATGAGCTTTTAAAATACATAAGTTAGTCTAGTCAGATGAATTTTATGTTTTTTATCCAAAGCTTACAGATTGTTTCGTTTTCTACCCTAACAGACTCAAAAGAGAAAAGCGGTTTCTACACAACAGAGAAATGGGGGTAATATAGCAATCCAAATACAGTGTTTCCAAAGAGCCCATGCTGGTGGAACATCTGAAAAATATTGATCCTAGAAAGAAAATGAAACAGCACATTGATCTCAGAATAAAAAGGGGAAGATGAAAACAGGTGGAGAGGAGTCTTAGCAATAAAGAAGGGCACATCTTGCTGACAGAATTGAACGAAAACTGGAAAAATGTGAAAGTATGGAAAGATTTTAAGGTGAAATAGACAGATAGTCTTAATTTAAAAGTACAAGGCAAGGTCATCAGTGATTAATAAAGCATGAAGATTTTAAGGAAAGCATTGAAGTGGGGGAAAGTTATAAATTTGATGGATTTTATTTCCAGCTAAGCCTCCAAATAGTGATGATTTCAGAAATCACTAAATTCCAGAGACTCAGTTTTTGTAAAAAAGAGCAGCGATAGCAACATTCCGGACAAAAGATCCACTGGGGAGTTTGTTAAACAATGTATATCTTCAAATTCTCCACCCAAAGGGATTCTGTGCTAGGCAGCATCAGATTTGGGATCCATTGAACCAATCATTAAGCCAACATACTTCCTAACATATGTCTTTAAGAAAATCACAGAATCATGGAAGATCCCAACACACACTGAGAGCAACAGTAAATGGTAAACTTCTCTTAATAGAAAATAAATAAAACTGAACCGAGGTTCTCCTCTTTATACTGTCTTCTTATGAACCAACGCCTGCCATACATATACTTGTTATCTAATCCATTAGTCTAGAAAGTATTCTTGAATCTTTCCTGTCTTTCATTTCTCCTCCTTCCTCCCCACCAAACACTCACCTAGAATTGGTGAGCAAATCCTGCTAATTCTACCCATTTATATCTCCAATCTTTCCTGCCTCCAATCCACAAAGCTAATGTCCAGATCACATACAATTTCCTACCTAGACGAGTGTATTAATCCTCTATTTTTTCCCTCCATCTCCAATATCATGCCTCTAATCCATTCCATGTATTACCAAAACAATGATCTTTCCAATTGTCACAAACACTTGCTTAAAATCTTTCAGTAGCTCTCAACTTTTTACAAAGTTGTTCTCAGAGCAGAATTTTCATACTGTGACAGTGACCCATTGATGTGTCAGAAAATCAATTTACTGACTCAAAACCAACATTTTTTTTTAATTCAGGAAAATACGAGAGTACAAATATTTTGGTTACATTTTAAACCTTTGCCTCTCCCTAGCAAGGGTTAGAGGTATGCCCCTCCCCTCCACAATGCTCACTGTATCCCACAGTTGTGAGTATACCCCCAACCCCCTAATCCCTAGTGAACACCACCACCATTTGAACACCATAGTGTTAGTCAGTACCAACTTGATGATGAGTACATGTGGAGCCCATTCTTCTGATCTTGTGTCACCTCACTTTGGATAATGGGCTCAAGCTCAATCCAGGAAAATATAAGTGGTGGGAGATCACTGTCATTTCTTATAATTGAGTAATATTCCATTGCATATATACACCAAATTTTAATAATAGACTCATGAATTGACAGGCACTTGGGTTGTTTCAATGTCCTTGCAATAGTGAATTGTGCTGCCATAAACATTCGTGTGCAGATGTCTTTATCATAGAATGTCTTATGCTCTTTTGGGTAGATGCCTAATAATGCTATTGCTGGATCAAATGTTATTTCTATTTTTAGCTCTTTGAGGTATATCCAAATTCTTTTCCACAGATTGTACTAATTTGCAGCCCCACCAGCAATATAAGAGTGTTCCTATCTCTCCACATCCTCTCAGGCATTTGTTATTTTGGGATTTTTTGAAAAAGACCAATCTCACTGGGATGAGGTGATATCATATTGTGGTTTTGATTTACATTTCCCTAGTGATTGAAGATGTTGAGAACTTTTTTGTATGTTTCCTAGCCATTATTCTGTCTTCTTTTGAAAAGTTTCTGTTCATATCCTTTGCCCATTTATTGATGAGGTTGTTTGATTTTTTTTTTTATTTTTTTGAGTTCTAGATAGATTCTTATTATCAGCCTTTTATCAGATGTGTAAAAGGCAAATATTTTCTTCCATTCTGTAGGCTGTCTGTTTGCTCTAATAATAGTTTCCTTGGCTGTGCAAAAGCTTTTTAAGTTGATCAGGTTCCATTAATTTAATTTTGTTGTTGCTGTGATTTTTTTGGATGTCTTCTTCATAAATTTTTTGCCTAGGCTGATGTCTGAAGAGTCTTCCCTATCTTTTCTTCTAGGATTCTTCAGGTTTCATGCCTTAGGTTTCAGTCTGTTATCCATCATGAATTGATTTTTGTAAGAGGTAAGAGGTGGGGATCCAGTTTCAATCTTCTGCATGTAGTTATCCAGTTTTCCCAGCACCATTTATTGAAAAGAGATTCTTTTCTCTGGAGTATATTTTTGTCTGCTTTGTCAAAGATTAGATGACAATATGCAGATGGTTTTAGCTCTGGATTCTCAGTCCTGTTCCAAAGGTCTATATCTCTGTTCTTGTGCCAGTACTATCCTGTTTTAATTGCTATAGCCTTGTAGTACAGCTTGAAGTCTGGTGGACTGATACCTCCCAGTTTGTTCCTTTTACTTAAGATTGTTGTGGCTGCACAAGGTCTTCTCTGGTTCCATATAAAGCATAAAATTATTTTTTCTAGATCTGTAAAGAATGATGATGGTACTTTTGTTAGGGTTGCATTAATTCTGTAGATCACTTTGGGCAGTATGGACATTTTAACAATGTTGATTCTGCCAATCCATGAGCAAGGTAGAGTTTACATCTTCTACAATTTTTTTGTCAGTGTTTTGTAGTTCTCCCTGTATATGGCTCTCACTTCTTTTGTTAAATATATTTCTACATATTTAATTTTCTTTGAGGTTATTGTAAAGAGTACTATGTTTTTATTTGATTTTCAGCTTGACTGTTATTGGCATATATGAATGCCTCTTATTTGTGTTTATTGATTTTCTATCCTGAGACTTTACTGAATTAATTTACCAATTCCGGGAGTCTCTTGGTCGAATCCTTGCATTTACTAGATATAATATCATATCATCAGCAAAGTGTGAAAGTTTGATCTCTTCTGCCCTCATTTGGATACACTTAACTCCCCTCTCATATCTAATAGCTCTAGCAGGGACTTCCACCACTATGTTGAATAGAAGTGGAGATAGTGTGCAACCTTGTCTGGTTCCAGTTTTAAGTGGGAATGGTTTCAATTTTTCTCCATTCAGTATGATATTGGCTGTGGGTTTATTATATATAGCCTTAATAATTTTAAGGTATGCCCCATCTATTCCTATTTTTTTAAGAGTTTTTTATCATAAATCTGTGCTGGACTTTCTAAAATGCTTTTTCTGCATCTATTGAGAGAATCATATGACTTTGTTCTTGCTTTTATTTATGAGGTGTATTACATTTATAGATTTGCATATGTTCAACCAGTCTTGCATCTCTGGGATAAAGCCCACCTGGTCATGGTGAATTATTTTTTTGATATGCTTTTGGATTCAATTTTCTAAAATTTTCTTGAGGATTTTTGCATCTATATTCATGAGGGATATTGGTCTGTAGTTTTCTTTTTTTGTTGTGTCCTTTCCTGGCTTTGGTATCAAGGTAATATCCGCTTTGTAGAATGAGTTGGGGATTATACCATCTTTCTCAATGTTCTGGAATAATTTCTGTAGCATAGGTATGAGTTTTTCTTTGTATATTGGGTAAAACTGAAGTGTAGCCACCTTTTGGAAGGTTTTTAATTGCTGCTCCAATTTCTGTGGCTGATATTGGTCTGTTTAGGAATTTTATTTCCTCCTGGGTGAACTTAGGGAGGTTGTATGTTTCTAGGAATTTGTCCATTTCCTCCACATTAAGTAGTTTTGGGCATATAGATTTTTATAGTATTCAAAGATAATATTTTGTATTTCCATGGTGTCTGTTGTGACCTCTCCTTTCTCGTTTCTAATTGAGTGTATTAGAGTCCTTTCCCTTCTAGTTCTTGTCAGTCTAGCAAAAGCGCTGTCAGTTTTGTTTATCTTTTCAAAAAACCAGGTTTTGGTTTGTTGATTTTCTGTATAGTTCTTTTGTTCTCAATTTCATTTAGTTCTGCTTTGAACTTAGCTATTTCCTTTGTTCTGCTAGGTTTGGAGTTGATTTGCTCTTCCTTTTCCAGTTCCTTGAGACTGTTTGTTAGTTTGTTGGTTTTTTGAGGTTTCTGCTTTTTGGATGTGAGCATTTAATGCTATTAGTTTTCCTCTCAGGAATGCTTTTGCTGTATCCCACAGATTTTGATAACTCATGTCCCCTTTATCATTTAGTTTGAAGAATCTCTTGATTTCCCTCTGTATTTCCTCCTTGACTGAATAACTTATTCAACAACAGATTATTTAATTTCCATGACTTTGTAAAGTGGCATTTCTGTAGGAATTGAACTCTAATTATATACTACTATGTTCTGAGAAGATACACAGTATAATTTCTATTTCTTGAATTTGTTGAGGTCTGATTTGTGGCCTAGTATGTGATCAATTTTGGAGAAAGTTCCATTAGCTGATGAGAAGTATGTATATTCAACTTTATTTGGGTGGAATGTTCTGTAGATGTTTGTTAGACATTTTTGTTCTAGAGCTCAGTTTAAGGCCATTATTTCTTTGCTCATTTTCTGTTTGGCATATCTGTCCAGATCAGTCAGTCAGGTGTTGAAATCCGTGGCTACTATAGCATTAATTGTTTTTCATGCTATTTAGATCAGACAGGGTTTTCTTTATGTATCTGGGTGCTACTGAGTTGGGTGCATAACTATTAAGAATTGTTACTTCTTCTTGTTGTTATTTCCTATAGTGTTTTACATAAGATCTGCCACATAGTAGCCATTGATCAAAGACTGAAGAATATAATAAATGAAAAGATGAATGATTGAATAAGTAAATGAAATATGTATATAAAGGAATGTCCTTCTCAGGACACTGATCTATGTAATGTAGTTTTCAGTTCCCAGATAGGTAGATGAAAAATACATAGTCCTATAGAATTTGGATAGGACCTTGCTTTCCATAAAATTTGCTAAAATTTGAAAATTAGACATGATATTATTAATAAATATTTATATCATAACAAATATAAAGTTCCCTTTTAAGGATCTTTAATTGAGTAGTTTCTTGCAACATTAACTTTACTGTAAAGCTTTCTGGAATTGGCCTGGTAATTCTATTTACAGAAAGGAATGGAGGTTTGGTTTTGTTTCATTACAGAATTAGCAGTTTCACTAATGACTGGAAAATTGTTCTTGCTGCAGGTGAGGGAAAATATTTTAAAAGAAAAATGATCACTTAATGCAGAAGTTCCCATACTGTTTTGTACATTAACATCACTCTGGGATCTTTTGAAAATTTCAAAACACAGCTCCACTCCCTATCCCCCCTAGACCAGTGAAATCATAATCTCCACCCCAAACCAATTAAGTCATTATCTCTAGGGGTGAGACAGAGACACATTCATATGTTTCACATTTATTTATATTGAAGCATCCAAGCTGATTGCAAACAAGTTTGGGAACTACCAATGGCTTGGCATATGGAGGAGTTTCTGGTTTATATTAGCGGGAAGAGCAGGCACTCTGCATTAATTTTAACATTCCACCAAGCACTATTAAAACTTTATTTGCATGCCTACTAAATCTGCTGTGGAGAAAAATACATCTATGGAAACCCCAATGTGCACATTTATTATACTTCTGCCATTGCTCTATAAGTGGCAAGAGTGTATCTATCCATCATGGAAATAACCATATCTGAATAGACATTCAAATAGCACATTTATACCCATTTAGTCTCATGTTATAATACTGTATAAACAAACTCCATGAATACATTTAAGTCCCTCAGTTTACAAGGTTTCTTAATGTGACATTAGAATACTTTTTGAAGATATTGAAACTTTTGCATCTCTTAAGACTTCAAATAATGATTTTAATAAAGAAAAATCTAAGCTGAATTAGATCATCATTCTAATAATACCTCTGAATCTCAATTTCCCATCAAATCTTTTATTATTATTTATTTATTTATTATCTTTTTAATCTCCAGGTTACTTTCAACAACCCTTGTTTTCTTAAACAATACTCTGCTTATTTTCTCTTTTTTATTTTTTATTTCAGAGTATTATAGGGATACAAATGCTTTGGTTACATAAATTGCCTTTGCACCACTCAACAAGCATGCCCATCCCCCAAGACAGTACGCACCACATCAGTTAGGTGTGGATTTACCCATCTCCTTCTTCCCACCTCCCACCTGCCTGACACCTTATGAATGTTACTTTCCACATGTGCACATTAGTGTTGATCCATTAGTACCAATTTAATGGTGAGTACATGTGGTGTTTATTTTTCCATTCTTGTGATACTTCACTTAGAAGAATGGACTCCAGCTTTATGCAGGGTAATAAAAGGGGTGCTAGATCACCATCGTTTTTTTATGGCTGACTAGTATTCCATGGTATACATATACTACATTTTATTAATCTACTCATGTATTGATGGGTACTTGTGTTGTTTCCACATCTTTGCAATTGTGAATTGTTATACTATAAACATTCAAGTGCAGATGTCTTTTTTATAGAATGTCTTTTTTTCCTTTGGGTAGATACCCAGTAGTGGGATTGCTGGATCAAATAGTACTACTTTTAGTTCTTTGAGGTATCCCCATACTCCTTTCCATAGAGGTTATACTAGTTTGCAGTCCCACCAGCAGTGTATGAGTGTTTCTATCTCTCCACATCCACGCCAACATTTGTTGTTTGGGGACTTTTTGATAAAAGCCATATCAGAGATGCTGTTGTAAATTGTCATTGATAACAGAGCTATTTCAAACTTTTCATTTCAACACTGCTCATGGTTTAGCATTTCAAATCAGACAACCAAGGATCCCTGACTCCTGCATTATTAAATACAAAATCAATTCCAGAAAGCACATTGCTATTACTTTACTATTCTGAACATATTTTAGTCAGGGTATGAAATTACTGGGCATGGGTTTTATAAATTCTTATCTTTCTCATATTTTCTATAAGAAGAATTGTACATTATGACAATGACAACAAAGAATGATTTTGGCATATGTTTATAAATCACTAACAAATTAGTGTGCCATTGCTGTGATTCTCCCATTAAGATATAAAATAAATTCATTTATTTTTCTAGGGGCAACAAAATAAATAACTACAAAAATGAGATGAAAGACACCAGAATAAAGGTCTGTTGCAAGATCTAGAAAACTTGAAATAAGAGGAATATACCAAAACATTTATTAACAATCCCTTGTAGGACACATTGAACATCAGCAAACCAGTGTGCTTTATTTAGAAACACCACCTTGCAGAAATACAAGCTTAAGAAATGCCATCTACATCATCATCTTCTTGAATAAACACTTTTTATTGTTCTCAGAAAAGCATCTATCAAGTGCTGTGGTAGCAGAGCTAGTCAAAGTCTTTCAACATTTATTGATATTATATTATGAAACTATGGAACATTTTACTTTTTGTGTGAAAAAATGATGACTGGGGCAAAGACAAGGGATTTTCACTAAGGAATTAGATTATATTCCCATAAGCCAGCAGCTGGCTACAGTATTTTGAATATGCTTTTCTGCCTGCTGAAGGTGTGAAAATGAGCCAGAGTGTGAAATGTGCAACATTTACCCAGGACATTTCAATGGCAAAGATAGTAAAATATAAGAGTAGAAATGTGTATCTCTCGGCTGGTATTGATAACTGTTGAATATTCTCTGTACTTGAATGATGCAGTAAAAAGCTGATCACCTAAATCTATTCTCCAGTAAGCTGACCTGGCAAACTTGTACCTGACTAAGTAATTCCAAATTCAAATGACTCTCTCCACATTGCAGAGGCACACAGAAATGGAGTAGCAAATGATGTTAATTTCTAGAATAGAACTGGGCACAACTTTTTCAGCTAGAATTTTCTGTAAAAAAAGAAAACAAAAAAAAAAACTGTATATCAAAGGACAGGCAGGATATAACTGTTATACCCAACAAATTCATTTCTGGCTCAGAGCTGTAATAACCATTTTACAGATTCTAGAAAATGACATTCCAAGTCGAATCAGCTAAAATGTCATCAACATTTTAAATTACCAACAGCAAGAAAAAAAGAAACAAATAAAATTGTAGAAATATAAAAATTCTTTTGAGGAAAGACAAATATCACTCAAATAATGCTCTAGAATTCTTTTCTCTGATGAATCCCTTTCCAGCTTCAATAAGTAAACTGACACATGGTGGCTTGTGTTTCAGATGATCAGCAGTGAGACACACAAATTTAGCAAACCCAGTCTATCTGGTAAGCCGTCAGTCTGATGTATATAGGTATCAACCATCACTTACAAGAAGTAAGAAATATCTATATACAAATTATTAAACGTTGTATCTTCAAAATTGAATCAGAAGAAAGATTCATTATTTTGACTTTTTCATGTTAAATTGCTTTTAAGAATCCTTGTTTATGGCATTTGGATAGAGTGAGTCATTTCACTATATCAGAGCATAAAACATCTTTATCCAATAATGAAGCTGTGTAGGAGGAGTTAGTAAAAGATACGGTAATAAAGACAATCTGTACTGGCATTGGATTATACATATTATGTAATTGTAAAATATATATATTCTTAAATATTATGCATGTTTTCTCAATAATGTATAATTCTTCTTTGTGGGGAATGGTCCTATATACTGTAGAATGTTTAGCAGCATCCTTGGCCTCTACCCATTAGATACCAATGGCACTATCCATCACTCCCAAATAATGACAATGAAAATATCTTCAGACATTGACAAATATCCTTTGTGGAGATAAATAAATCCCAATTGAGACCAATGATATAGATCAATGAAAAAATAACAGTCATGAAATAAATTCTTATATTTATGATGAATTCGTTTTTAAGCAATGATAAACTTTTCAACAAATGCTGATGGGATAATTGGATCTCCGCTGGCAAAAAGCTGACTGTAGACTTATATAATACTGTTCACAAAATAAATCCAGAAAAGATCATAGTCTAAATGGAAGCACCAAAATTATAAAATATTTAGAAGAAAACATAGCAGAAAATCTTTATGACTTTGGATTAAGCAAATATATTTTAGTACCATCTGTAATAGAAGAAAGTCAGTAAATTTGACTTCATTAAAAGTTATAAACATTTATACTTAAATAGACACCATAAGAAGACGACAAATCCCAGAGTAGGAGAAAATCAAATATCTTATAAGGGGCTTTACTCTTGAATATACAAAGAATCGTTACACCTCAATAATAAGAAAAATAACACAAATTAAAAATATGCAAAACATTTTAATAGAATTTTCACCAAAAAGGAATTAAGAATGATTAATGAGCACATGACAATGCTGAACATTGGTAATGGGGAAAATATAAATTAAAATTACCATGAGATTCCACTTCACCCACTAGAATTGATATAATCTATAAGACAAGTGCCATTGAAGATGTGGAGAAATAGGCATTCTCACACATCGCTGGTGAAAATTTAAAGTGTCACAGCTATTTCGGAAAATATTTTATCTGTTTCATAAAAGTTAAATATAAGCTTATCATATAACAAGCAATTCCACTTCTAGGAATCTACCCAAAAGAAATGCAGGTATATGTTCATACAAAGACATGTACATGAATGTTCACAATAGCATTATGCATAATAGTTTCACATTGGAAACAATCCAGATGTCCAAATACATGAACCAAATGTGGTATATCATACAATAGCATACTATTTAGCAATTACAAAAAGAATAAACTACTGATACATGCTACAGTATGAATAACAGTCAAAAACACTATGCTAAATGAAAGAAGCCAAAAACAAAAAACTACGTATCTTAAGATTCCATTTATATGAAATGTCCAGAAAAGGCAAACATATCAGTGGTTGTCTGGCACTGGGTTTAGGTACAGGGATTGGCTACATATGGCCAGAAAAAAATATTTCTGGGATAATGCCAATGCTCTATAACTGGATTGTGACAATGGCTATCCAACTCTGTAACTAGAATCACTAAAGTGTACACTTAAAATGAATGAATATTTTATGCTATGTAATTAATGCCCCCAAAAGCTATTTAAAGAGGTATATTTCTCATCTTAAATAATTCATTTTTAATTAGAGCTTTAAGGCCCCATATTAATCCAATTACCGTTTGGGTTGGTTCTCTTCTAGCCTCAAAGTGTTTTAGGAACTTTGTTGCTTGACTTAGTTCCTGTCTACTCTCCACATGGAAGTAACCACTACATAAGAACCTGGGCAGAGACAATCTGCTAGATGTCTTTGTTCTGCAAAATGATTATTGAGAATAAGAGTTAGGGTTTCTCTCTCTCTCAAGTTTACTTAGAAGTTACCTGAGGCACATGCTGTTTCTTCAACTGACGAACATCATGAATGATTTCATTTTCAGTTGAAACTCAAACTTCAATATACAATAATTGGCTTTTTTCTCAGTTCAAACCCAAATCAAATATGAAAACACAAGTTGTACCTGGTAGGGGAAGAGTCATTTCCTCCCACAAGGATAGAGACATGGAGATGAACAATTATAATCAAATAAGCAGGGGAAAGTGCTATGGAATTTCAGAGGAGGGAGCTCAGTAAGACTTTTCCAGTAGTGGAGTATAGGGCTAGGTAATGGAAATCAAGTGAGAGTTTTCAGAGACTGGTGGGAAAAGAGCATTCAGTACAATGGGGAAACATGTATAAATGATTAGTGGAGTTGCTTTTTTTTCTAAACAAGATGTTCAATAAATATTTGTTATAATGAAATGCATTTAGTGAACTGAGGCATTTAATTTGGCTGGGATATAAAGCATAATTGAAAAACTAATGGAAAATAAAAATTGATGGATTGGAGTTAAGATATATAAGATTGTTGAGGGGCTTATATATCTTCTTAAGGAAAGCAGACTTTCTTCTTTAGTCAATGTTCAAAATGCAAGGATTTTTAATGATTGTTTTGTTTTAAACAGATAAATGGCAATCGGTTTTGTATCATAAAATGATGACTTTAAGGGTTTTATAAAGAAATTTTGGCATGGAGAGAAACATAAGGAACTAAAGAGTTAGAAAGTTGTTGCTATAGAGTGCTACAGTGGCATTCCATATTATTATTGCCTAAAGAGGAGTACAGTCAACAGCTATTTTTAAAAATGTATTGTGTTCAGAATGTATTATTTATGCAAAAGTACCTATAATGTATTTAAGATATTTCCATAATAGTTTTATAATAATTTTTCATGAAAGGAATGGCTTTTATAATCTTAAAATTTCATATCCATTGCCAAAAAATAATTCTTAGTACATATTCACATTCAAAATATAAAATTAAATACAGATTTACATATACAAACACATGTATGTATACAAACATGGAAATGATAGATATATCTGGGAAAATGTAAAAATAAGAGTAAAGAATATACAAGAGAGTTAAATAACTATAGTTAATAATAATATATATTAGAAAGTTGCTAAGAAAGTAGACTTCAAATATTCTCACTGCAAGAAAACAAGTATGTGAAGTAATGTATATGTTAATAAATTTTAAGTCTTCTTGCACAGGTTGGCTTTGCAAGATATAGAATATGTGTGTTTCTAAACAATATTATAATTAACATTTAGTAATTATTATGTCTTGACTATTGTATATTTATGTTTGGTTTGACTATTGTATATTTATCCTCCAAGAGGTTATGAAATATTGCTTGTGGCTAGGAAGAAAAGGGTCTTCTTGAGAATGAAAGACAGCCCTATTTCTAAACTCACTTTCTAATTTCAAGCCAGCCATGCTAACATTCAATAATTTCCTAGGGTGGACGTTTCTTTTGGATATATATCCAGAAATAGAATTGCTAGATCATATGGTAGTGCTGTTTTTAATTTTCTGAGGAACTTCCATACTATTTTCCGTAGTGACTGCACCAATTTACATCCTCACCAAGAATGTACAAGGATTCCCTTTTCTTCACACCACTGCCAATACTTATTCAGTCTTCTTTTTTTTTTTTTTGATATTAGTAGCCATTCCAGTAGATATGAGGCGCTATCTCATTATGGTTTTTATTTGCATTTCACTGATAATTAGTGATATTGAAAACTTTTTCACATATCTATTGACCATTTTTATGACTTCTTTGGAAACTATCTGTTCGTTGCATTTTTTAAGTTTTTTTTTTTTTTTTGGTATAGAGTTGTATGAGTGTGTGTGTCTGTGTGTACGTATGTATGTATGTATCTATCTATCCCCATATGTGATATATGGTTTGCAAATATTTTCCCCCATTCCATAGATTTCCTTTTCATTTGTTGATTATTTCTTTTGCTGTACAGAAACTTTGTAGCTTGATGCAATTCCACATTTTTTCTTTTCTTGTCTGTTCTTTTGGTGTCATATCTACAATATCTTTGATCAAGAAGAAAGAGCTTTTCCCCCATGTTTTCTTCTAGGATTTCAGGTCTTATATTTAGATATTTAATCTACTTTGAGTTAATTTTTGTGTATCGTATAAGGGTCCAATTTCACTTTTTTGCATATGGATACCCAGTTTTTCCAACATCATTTATTAAAGAGACATTTATCATTGTGTGGTCTTGGTGTTTTTGTCAAAGATTAGTTGACCATATATTGATGCATTTATTTCTGAGCTATTTATTTTCTTCTGTTGATCCAGACTTCTGTTGTTATGACATCACCATACTGTTTGATTACTATAGATGAGTAATATAATTTGAAATCAGATAGCACGATTCCTCCATCTTTGTTCTTCTTACTCACAATTGCTTTAGCTGTTTGGGGTCTTTTGTCATTCCATACAAATTTTAGGATCTTCTTTTCGTTTTTGGGTGAAAAATGTCATGGGATTTTGATAGGAATTGCATTGAATCTGTAGAATGCTATGGGTAACAATATTAAATCTCACAATCCATGAACACAGGGTATCTTTTCATTTATTTGTGTCTTCTTGAATTTTTTAATTGAAATTTTATTTACAATAAATAAGATATGGAAATAACCTAAGTTTCCATTGATGAATAAATAGATAAGGATAGTATGGTATGTTTATATAATAAAATATTAATATTTAGGCATAAATAATAAAGAAATTCTTACATTTGTAACAAGTATGAGCCTGGAGGGCAATATGCCAATGAAATAAGCCAGGCACAGAAAGACAAATATTGTATGATCTCATGCTATATGTGTACAGCATAAAAAAGTTGAACTCATAGAAGTAGAGAGTAGAATGGTGGCTGTCAGGGACTGTGGGAAGAAAGGGAAGTGGGGAAATATTGATCAAAGAGTATAAGCTTTCAGCTATAAGATAAGTTCTGTGGCTCTAATGTACAGAATAGTGACTATAGTTAATAATACCATATTGTATGCTTGAAATTTGATAAGAGTCAATCTTAATCATTATCACTACACACACAAAAAGTGGTAACTATGTGAAATGTTGGATATGTTAATGAACTTGATTGTGGTACATTTCACAATGTATATGTGAAATCATCACATTGTACACCTTAAATATATATAATTTTATTTCTCACTTATACCTCAATGAAGCTGGAAAACAAAAGTAATTTCCCAGGGTGGTGACAGACTGTTGCCCACATTTGAATCTTTAGTATCTGTCACTATTTCCCAATTACATGATGGCGGCAGGAGCATTCATATGATTTGGACTCCGCTTCCCGCATGATGAGCTAATTTAGCCCTTCATCAGTAAGAGATCTTTCTTTCCTTTCCTGTGGCTCTGTTTAGAAAGTACCTCAAAGCTATTCATAATATGGTCAAAGTTGAATGTAGGGATACCATATATGCCTAAACATAATTCCTTCTATTGACCACAGAATATTTATCTTCTCTGGCCACATCCCATTTTTTAACCAACACGGTAGCTTTGCCAGTCAGCTCTCTAACAAAGCCACAGCGCTAGTCAAAATGTGATAAGAACAGAGAAGACAGATCATTCAATGCCCCCATTTAGTCTACGTTATTGGAACATGTTCAGAGTACATATTTCCTGAACAATTTGGGGGAAAAATCGACTCTTGGCAGGCCCAGCACCTGGCACTTGCATGGCATATAGAAAGCCCCCCCTGACGGAATGAATTATGGGCCAACATATCATTTATATATATTATAAAAGCATACCATTTATTACATGCAAACTAAATCAGTTCTTTATACTCAGTTGTAATGTATTATTTGATATTATCCCTACAATTGTTTAAATATAGCTTTGTGGCTCAATATGTAGACAGCAATAGGGACTAAAGATCATAGTTCCTTCTTGTATCTTATGATTTTTTAGCTGAGGGCGAAGTTCTATAAATAAAAATAATTTATTTGTATAGTTGGGTTAGTTTCTTAAAACCAGAAACAACATAGACTTTATTCCACAGAAGCGAAGTGCCCCCAAACAAAATATTCCTTCTATGTGGTTTACAGAGACTTTAATGATTTCCTTCTAATGAGATTTCTGAGCGTATGTTGAAACAGGTCATCGACAAGTTCTCTGATGCACCTGGACTGTTGATGTAGTGTGACAAGTAGTTATCTTAGTGAAAATTAGCATCCAAGTATAATCTATGTGGTTCTTGCAGTCTCACTATAGAATTGTGATATAAATTGCTCACTTTTATTTCAACTTTCTTTTGGTTTCCTTTTAACTTTTTGCCCATATTTAAGTCTTAGTTTGGGTAAGAAATATATACTAGACATGTTCTTTTCTGAGGTAGAATATGTGTTCATTTCGTTTGATGTTCAAAGCAATGCTGGCTTTTGGATTTGGATTATGCGCAGATGAATTGTTCTTAGCTTCCAGCAAAGATGTCCTGCAGCAGGACTGCTCAGAACAAAAATGTGCTTTCTGCATTGTGCCTTTGCTTTTTATTGACTATTTCATTATGTATGAGGACATGTTCCACCTTTGTTAACCAATCTGCTTACTCTTGCTAAATATCACTTTCTTAAAAGGTTTTGGGAATTGAAAACAACCTAACACTCTGTTGAGATTTGTGACTGTCATCCTTCTGGTTAGAATTGCTCATAGATCCTGCAACAGTAGCAGTGACGCATCCGTAATAGCTGTCAGCCAGGATGGTCATTAAACGCTGTCTGCAGTCGAGATTCCTGTGCCAGATGGCACCTTAGGAACACTAGACAGAGCATTTGAAGCTGCCAAGATTCGTGCTGTGCCCTTTTAACTTAGGCTGGTGGAAGAATAAAATAAAGCAAAAATACCTCTGAGAATAAAACTCCTAGCCATCACTTTGTTTATATACAAAGACAAATCAGTCTTCATATTTAGAAATGTATGTTGCCTATTAATATATCATATATAAGATAACTTAGTTTTCTTGAATGTATTTCTTATGATGATACTGTACTTCACATGGTGATTTTTTTTCTGCCTTTTGTGTCATGTTTAGAAGCTCTTTCAACCAACATTTCTATCAATATTTTCTTTTTTAAGGTTTTCTCCCTTCTTATATATTTATATCTGTAATTCTATTGGGCATAGATTTGCAACATAATGTTCTTTTAGTAGTAAGGTAGTGATTTCAGGATAATTTACTATATATTAAATTTTCATGTTTTTTACATTCCATATTTATTACATTAAATTGCCTCTGGGATATTAATTGTGAATTAAAGTATAATATGTCCTTTTGCACACGAGTGCCACATCATTTTGATTGTCATCTTTTTGAAATACATTTTAAAATTAGGTAGAAAACAATCCCTTCTTATTTACTTTTTTATAATAATAATTTTATCTTTATCTACCTATGAATTCCTCCAAATATACTCTTGCATCGTTGTTTAAAGTTCTTTAAGAAAATAGCCTGTGGGAGTAGTGATAGACATTAAAATAAATGTGCATGCTGATGTTGCAATATTGGAAGGAAGCAAACTTACTAATTGAGGAAATAATTATTTCATGACAATTTAGATTGCAGTCTCCTAAAAATTAATTTCTCTTTTTGGAGATGTGAATATATTTAATTTAGTAGGTATAAGAGTAGAACATATCTGTTGCCTAACGCTTACAGTGGTAAAATATCATAAAGAAAATCAACCAAGAGGAGTTACCCCTGATCCCCCTTCCCCAATAAAAAAGCATACTACAAGATTAGGGCTGCCTGACTTTATAGAACAGCTCTCTGAATCCTTGATGGGATTCCACTTCAGACTTAAAGCTGCTTAAGATTTTCTCTGGGGCATTTGAGTGGGTGGCAGGGGATTGGAATCATGAAGAAATAAATTGTTTGAGGAGATATGGTGATTTGGAGTGATGTTTAATAAAAACAGTATTGGGGAGAGATAATACCTGAGGGCAAGGGAGGTGGGTGACAGGGAGAAGAACTCAAGGGTGATTGTTTCTTGTACAGGGTATAAATGCCTAGTAGCAATTCCTTTTATACTCAAAAGATATTTCAAGATAATGAACAGTTGTAAACAAATTAACAAATAAATTACTTTTCCTTTTCCTTCAATTTCTTTCTAAAATTACCACAAAACCCTTCTTCCTAGGTTTTCCATGATGATAATCATGCAGAAAATGAGGAATAGCATGGTAAAGGGAAGGGACAATTGTCTCATCTGATTCGTAAGTTTTAGGGTAGTGGGATCTTACTCAAGGTTTTGGGTAATGACTAAGTATAGGGAAGGAAACCCAGGAGGGAACTAGCAGAGTTCCTAGGCTTTCCATACAGAGAAGATGCGCTCAACACTCTTTCTGTCACACAGCAAATATTTTTAGGCTTGCTATGAGTGCTAGGGATATAGCCAAGAGCAAAATTTACAAAAATAGATGGTTTCATGGAATTAGTACACTAAAGGATGGAGCACTGAAGATAATCAAAATTAAGAGGCAAATATGTAATATATCACTTGAAGATTGAATAAGGGGAGAAATAAAGCAGGGACAAGGAATAAGAAATGCTGAGAAAGTAAGATAAATGAGATCAGAGAGCAAACAGGCTGCCAGATTATCTGGTGAGCAATCATGGCTTTTATTCTGAGTGAGTAGTGAGCCCACTGGAAAGTTTTAAGCAGGAAAGTATCACGATCCAAATTTTGTTTTAAAATGAGCCCTCTGACTGCTTGGTTAAAAATATACAGTAGAGGGCAGGGATGAAATCAGGAAACTGGTTAGGAAGCAATTGCAGTACTGGGAGCAAGAGATGCTGGGGTTGTCAGATCAGCCTGCAAGCAGTAGAGGTGGTGAAAACGCATGAGAATTTGAATATTCTGAAAGTAGAGCTGACTGGATTTAGTTACATATTATATATGAGGTGCATAAATAAAAGATGTTCTAGGGCAGTAGATTTGGAATTCATTGAGATCGGGAAAACCAGAAAAGCAACAGGTTTGCTTGGACATAGTAGAAATCAAGAGATTACTTTTGGACAGGTTATATTTGAGCTGCCTATTTAGATACCTAAGCAGAGATTTTGTGCAGCTTGGACATCTGAACCTGATTTGATAGGACAGGTCTTGGGTAGAAACGTAAATCTGGGAGTTGTCATCATATGGAAGGTATTTAAAGCCATGAGATGGGATGCAATCACTGAAGGAGTGACTGTAGACAGAAAGGAAAACTGAAGAATGAGCCGGTGACACTTTATGATAGGAGCTTACAGGATGAAGTAGAGTCAGCAAGAGAAGCTGAGAGGAGGCATTAACAGGAGAAAGACTGGTAGAGTGAGGCCGAGCAAAGGGAACTCGCTTTGGCGATAGCAATGTGGAAAGCACCAGCCCCTCTGCTAACACCGTTGTTAACAGGATGGCAACTTTCAGAGATTACGGGAGGAAAACATTGGAAGTAATGATTATATACAACTTTTTGAAGAATTTTGCTATGGAATAGAATCTGGAAGGGGAAGTGGGGTTAAAAAGAGCCTTTTGGTTTTGTTTGGGTTTCTGTTTGCTTTTCCAGATAGAAGAAATAGCACATTTGTAGGGTGATGGGATGATCTTGTATAGAAGACAAAGTAAAGGACGTATAGAGTGGGTGGAAGGGAATTGCTCGAATCCTGTGGAGGTTAGAAGAGATGGAATCTGGTACAAAAGTGGGAATTTAGTAAACAATATATATTGTGAGCCTATATATTTAGGCCACTATGTCAGCCATGAAAGGGGAAGGAATAGATTTAAATATCTCAAATAGACTAGCATTTTATTTTTTTTAGTTTGGTTTTATAGTCATTGGCAGCATTTCACTGCATTTCTGTTTATTTGGTGCTATTTTTACATTTGATATCAGCACAATGGTCAATTCATAAGCTCAATTTGTAACCTGTCTAATTTATTTTTTGCTTGTTGAAGAATTATTTCCATATCATAGCAACAGATGGAAAATCATTTTTGTGTGGAAGAGGAGAAAACTTCATTTATCAGTAAAGTAGGAAGCAAAATTATGCCCTGAGAAATAGTGAGAACCTGTGAAAAATTGAGATTCAAATCTAGATAATTAGTCTGTGCTTATTAAATACTGAGATGCTATAAAGATGTCTGCTTCACTCTGCCATATGGAGATTGCCTTCTCATTCTCTATATTTCCCTATAGCTCTAGACAATTAAATGTGCAAAATGATGGTCTATCTCATCCCAGTCACAGTGATTACACCAGAGGAGAGCACTCACCCAAGTTGAATCAAATTGCTTCCTTGAGAATTAGAAAATCACACTCATTTCAATATTGACCAATCTCTTAAATGACAGTAAAACAGCTCAGGAAATGTGGAATAGCTGCGTTTTATGTTGTTTGGATTGGCAAACAAAGAAATTGGTCCGAACGGACATGGAAGATTACAGAACTGTTTAGAGAAGCAAAGATGAAGAACGTAGAGAATACTACTGAGATTTCTAGGGATGCCCATTGTCATATTCAAGTACATTTCTCAATCCTGACCTAGTGTTCCACGAGATATTTCATATTCTTGCGGGACTAAGAAAGGAGAATAATACTATAGCTAGTGGGTCAACACACTTACGTACAAGAAGGATCAGAGAGACTGTTCAATAACACTGACATGGGAGATAAAGATGTGTAGATGGGGAATAAAATTTCAGTTATGCCCAAGACTGGAAAAGAGCTTTCAGTCAAAAGTTTGAGGACACGAGGGATTTCCAGAGAGCACAAAAAGGAGAGTCCAATAAGCAACTAACAGATTAATCGGAGAGGGGAACCATGGATCAGGATTGAAGTTGGTTGCCAGATTAGATAGGAGACAAGTTGGCATCTTGGAAAACGATGAACGATAATAGACTAGAAAGGCACGAAGTTATTAACTGTAAACTAGACCTGTGATAATTTTGTTCTACTCTACTATGAGAATCTGACAAGAAATTGTGGTGTATAATATTGTCAAAACTTGTTTTCCTTGGTTGCCCGAAGAAGGATTAGTTCTTTTCGCAATTTCCTACACTCATTTTCCAATTTCTGAAGAAACTAGATTTGAGGGCAGGGGCCATTAGGTGTTTTTTTCTGGTTTCAAGGGATGGAAGAGCTGAGCTCTGGAAAGGGGTTTCTCTCCTGTAATGCCCATAACTCTTCTCTGAGGATGTCATTAAGAAGTCAAAGGTAGACGCGTGAAAATGAGCCCAGCTCTCTTTAATCCATATTCTGAAGATCTTTCACCTGTGAACTGGTAGGAGCACTGGCACCTGGTGTCATTGCTTTTGCTTGCATATTTACTATAAAGAATAGAAAGGCTTTTATTCCTTCCATTTTTAAAGCTCAATATTAAAAATTAGGATGAACCTTGAGAGGGAACAAAGGAGAAACAAAATGGACTTTCTGTAAATTAAGTTAGCCCTCTAAATCATCTTCAGTAATTACCGTAGAGCAATCCATTTAGCATTTAATTAATTATTCAATATTTTAATATAAGATTAGGTTTTCCACAGTGTAGTTTTGGAACAAAGAGAACTTGTTTTAACTTTCAATTCTGCCTCTTATGCTATAGTAAATTACAGGAGCCTTGGAGACTCAATGCCATCATTTGTTAAAGGAGGTCATTTTCTATTTCACAATTTTTTTTCCTACAATTAATTATTCAGTACATATAATACACCTGACAATAAAATCAACCCAGAGTAACCTTTGATTAGATACTTTGTTCCTGCTCTCATTTCCTAAGCAGCAGCCAGTAGACATGGACACCACAGATACTTCGTCACAGACAGGGCTGATTGCTGCCATACCTGCACTATCTAATAGTGGCCAACCGGTTTGAGAAAAGACAAGTTCTTATGGACCTACGTGTTAAATTTCCAGTATTTATAGTGTTTGGGAGACAGATAATAACATGGAAAAGAAAATAATTATCTTTATTTTTTTTTTTCATCACAGTCAAAATTGTTCCCAAAAGTTTACTCACTGCTCTTCCCCTGGAACAAGAACATGCTATTAATATTATGTCTAGTCTTCCTAAGATATTCTGAAGCCTAGTGATTCTTTTTCAGTGGGCACAACCCAACCTATTGTCTACTTTCCTGTTATTGCCATTAGTTTTAATATTTTCCTAACATATTAACATTCAAATATATTTCAGTCTCTTCTGTTCATTAGTAAGGGAAGATAATTTGATATTATGGTTACAGATATTTATGAACCAGGAATTAAAAGGCATGATGAATATAATTGGCAAAAGATTTGCCTTACTTTTTTGCAAATCAAAAAAGTCACAGTGGCTGCCCTTAAATTGACTTAATTCAACATTAAAATCAGGGAAAATAATCAAGTCAGGTTTCCTTGTTCATTATGCAATGCTCGATGATGTTTTACAAATCTGAAAGCTTTACCTTTTCATTCATTTGCTGTATGAATTAAACATTAACAAGAATAAAATGAGCTTAAGGCCTAGGAAAAGGTCAATATATTCTCCAGGGAAAACTGCAGGTTATTATTTTATGTTGTTTTTCTATAGCTCTGTAATTCACCACTTAAGCAATGCAGATAGAATATTGGCACAGCCAGGTGGGACAAAGTCAAGAGAAGTCCTACTTAATCTCTTAATCTGAACTCTCTTAATCCTAACCTTATTGTTAGGATTTAGGCTTTTTCATAACACTTTGACAAAGTGTTCTTTAAGTTTTATATATCCTTTGAGCTAATTACTCCATTATTGGAAAACTTGACCTTCCCTTTATTCATTGATGAAATTTTTAACTAACCACAATTACCAACTACTGAGACTATATCATTTTTGTATTTATAAATTATATTGGACTAACTGTTGCATTTCTAAAATCTGGGTTTGAAAGATAAATATAAAATTATTCATCTTAGCAACGATGACTGAAATCGATATACAAAAACAGCAAAATGATTCTTTTATCAAAGGAAAATGTTTAGGAAAATCAGTTAAAAAAACTAATGTTTAAAAACTTTGTTATTAAACTAAGAAGTTTTTTGATATTTGAATTCTCAATATCAAAATATTGTCCAGTAATATAAAATATGACTCATAGGTTTGAAAATGGCTCGTACATCTGTTTAACTCAGAATTATCACCAAAGCTGCTAAAATTGTTAAAATTTCAGGCTATTACCTTTTCAAAAGTGTATGTGAAATTGATTCATAGGAGACAAATACCTTCTCTGTAAGAGCTACTTAACTTTTTTTTGCTATTAGATATTATAGCATGTATGGATAATGATGATCAGGTCATTACATTTTTGGCTCATTACAAAATATTAGTAGCTAGTACTTTTTTCTGATATTTTCCTGATTTATTGAAATGTCATTCTGAATGTAAAAATACATTCTGGTAGCTATGAGTTTCCCACATAGGTCATTGATAAGAAAATAACTCTAGTAGTAATGAGATGGTATATTTAATGACATCAACTGAGTGGCTTTTTGAGAAGATGAATACATTGGGAAAATGTCTTATAATGTGCCAAAGGGACATTTTGGTTCAGAGACTACAGGATTTAATCCACAGGATGATAGAACACTGTGATTAAAAGGAGAAATGGTCTATATCATGAAATAATACCTAGGATTTTCAAAGAGGGGCAGATATTATTACTAATGGGTTACAGTTTTACAGTTTCCTGTGCTTCCAAAGATATTACACCTAATGATGACAAAAAAAGAAAATATGGATTCAGAGCCTTTTCAACTGAATTGTTGATGTGTGAGTAATTAGTATCAAGAAATTCTGCTCAATATCTTAAAACTGAAGCTAAAAAACAATAAATGAGTTAAATTGTATTTAAAGCTTTCAACTATAAATAAAGGCATTTCTGAAGAAAACGTTATACAAACTGAAGTTCACACCATTATATAAGTCAAAACATGAGACATGTATCACAAACATGCCAGATTGTTTTTTATTTAGTTAAATCAGATATATTATACCTTACTGGTTTAGTAAATATTCCACTTTGGAATCTCAGGTAGATTGTTAGGTAGAAACAATCTTATGATGTTCAGTAGTCATTATTTATAATAAAAGAATGATTAGAGTAATAAGTGTAAATAAGTCAATATGCAGCAAAATATGCAAAATAAATCATCCTGAGTAGGTTGCATTGTGAAATGTCTCTTAAACATCTAATGCCTGCATGCCTTGTTCCTTCCTTGAATTGTATCTTTTGTCTTTCAATAAAAGAATGTGAGTATATTCTGTAAAATCTGGTGAGTACTTTCAAATACCTGAAGTAGGGAAAAAATCTATCTGCACATTGGAATGACTGGGAGATTTAAAACTTAACTGATTCCTGGATCTCACACCTGAGATTCTGATTAGTTTTCTTAAGGTGTGGCGTGGGTCTCTGACGGTTTAGAAGCTTCAGAGGTGATTCTATATGGTGCTTACGGCTGGGATCCACTGATCTGAGCAAAGATCAGGGGCATCTACAGGATAATCTTCAGGGTAATTAATGAAAGTAATTAACGAAGAATGGCATTTCGTACAGCTGGGACATCAGACTGTTCCCTACTCTAATGTCTATGAAAAGAAAAAAACCTGAGTCTCTGGATCAGGTCAGGGGGCAATTCTTAGCAGTGTCTTGTTTTGGTTGTTTTGTGTGTTTTTCACAGACTATACCACCTACAACAAATCCTGCTCTTGGATATTACCAGTGGATGAATAACGGTCAGTGCTATAGAACATTGTATGCCTAGAATCTGTCTCACAGTGTTTGATCTGTGAGAAATGGTGTTTTACATGGCAAAGGGAATCCATATCCTGGAAAGCCTCATCAATGAAGTGCACAGCATCTCCAGACTGTTGAGGTGGATGTTATTAAAGAGCTGGTTTATGCCATTTTCTCATTCTAATCAATACCCCCAACAGAAGGGCTCTTGCTTAAAAAGCCTAGGAATCAATTTTCCCAAATTAGATTGGTCTCACAAGTTAATGGAAGAAACTGAAAACTAGACTCAGATCTAAGATCACAGCAGACTACAGGGGTATTTCTTGTTCTTATTTTGTACTGTACAGCTTTGCTTTTTTTCCCTTCCATTTTTGCATAAATTTAAGTAGGAGTGTGCAGAGTAGATCATGACAAATTTCTAATATTTATCTGTTTTACAGAGATTAGACCACAGATTACTTACAGCATAGTTACTAGTTCTTAAATATAACTGAAAACATAACTTTTCCAATTATTTTTTATGTCATAAAAATAATCAAAGATAGATATATCTTTACAGGTCCAGTTTAGATAAGTAGTTTTTAGAGAAAAGCAAAAAGAAAGATTAAAAAAACTGTCTTTACAGGCAATCCTGTCTATTTCATCTAGAATTCATATTTTTTATCTTAAAATTTTGTATTTTAGTGGAGTAAGAAAGAAAAATCAAAAATGATTTTATATATGAAACTGTCTTCAATTTCCTAAGCAATAGTCAATAAACAAACAGATTTCATTAAATGAAAAACTGTACTTTTCAAAAATAGAAAATCATAGTTAATTTAATTTATTGTTATTATTTACTACTCAATATCATCTAGGTTGAGATAAAACTTTACTACCAACAGCTCTTGCCTAGCTTTCTAGAGGTATGTGTTTAGGAAGAGCGTTTAGTAATATACTTACTAATCAGCAGTCCCAACCATTTTGGCACCAGGCACCGGTTTCATGGAAGACAATATTTCATGGACTGTGGTGGGGGGCTGGGAGGCGTGTGGGAGGTGGGCGATGGGGAGCAGCTGTAAATACAAAGGAAGCTTCCCTCACTGCTTGCTCACCTCCTGCGCAGGACAGCTGGAACCCTCCTTATTTCCTAAGTTTCCTGGAAAACAATTTTCCCACGGACCAGGGTGGGGGTTGAGGGGTGGGGATTGAGGGGTGGGGCGGCGGTGCTGTACCGGTCCATGGCCCTGGGGAAAAGCCGTATGCATTACATGTGTACATTTTATTATCTATAGCCTACAGAAAGTTCTTTGTTTATATCCATAATGAACAATGAAATTAAGAATTGATTTCTGTCACTGTCTCTTGGATGACATTTATAACGTGCTACTGCTTGTTGTTACATTTCAAATGTATACATCTCACCTTTCTAATTAGACTTTAAAATCCTTGAGAACATGAAATGTTGTTCACTTTTCACTATCCATAAATACCTAGAGCCCTGTCTGAGTCTGCCTGCCTAATTATACCTGTATTCTGAAGCTGCATTAGAGTAATTGGAATCTAGTTAAAAGTTCACAGAATTTTAGTCTTGGAAAAGACCTAGAGAGGCACTCTTGTTCATGCCTGCTTTGGGCATGCTTAATACTTTTTGTTTTCAGGCAGATAATATCTGGGCTTACCTGTGTTTCTATTCTAAAAATAATGAATGTTCCCTGTTTTGACCTGAAGATTTACCAGATTTCCTGTTCTACCTAGCAAAATATAACCTTGGTTAGAACCTATCCTCTGCTGTCCATAATTTGTTGCACTCGCCTTCCATTCTAAGTTTACCTTTGTTCTCAAGATGTACAACATCCATGAACACCTTGTTGGTTCTCAGGATGAATCAATAAAATAAATATAGAGGGATGATGTTAAAAATATTTAATAACAGTTATCGCACAGGCTCAAGCTTATCAGAGTGGGGCACTAAACAAACCAATGACAGGTATATTTAACTCATATGGCCATGTTGGTGTACCATAGCTAATATCAGCCATAAAAATATACAACCTTATAGAAAAACAAGGGAATTAGGGGGGATCATAGAGTTTCCTAGGGCTGCTCTAAAATTTATCACAAACTTGACAACACACAATAACAGAAATTTACTCTCTACAATTCTGAAGGCCAGAAATCATAATTAAGGTGTTGGCGGGGATTGATTCTTTCTGTAGACTCTAAGGGTGAATCTGTTCCAACCTTCTCTTTTAATTTCTGATGGCTGCCCACAACTTGTATGGGCAAGTTTGATCTGCGGATTTATAATCTCATTGTCTGCTTTCAACTTGACATGGACTTCTTCTTTATGTGTGCCAAATTTCTCTCTTTTTTTCCTCTTATAAAGACACTAGCCATTGGATTTAAAGCCTACTGTAAATCTGGGATGATCTCTACTTGAGATCCTTAATTTGATTATATGTATAAACTCCCTAATTTAAAATAAGGTCACATTCATGGATTAGATGTTCAACTAGACACTTGAGTGGAGAGGGAGATGAATATGAAGCCTGGCTGAGGAGAATGAAGAGATATGTGATGCCAGAGAATGGCTCTGGCTTAGTATGACATTTTTAGGTCTGCAGAATTGTCCTCCTCACATTTACATTGGTTTCATCTCCATTTTCAGATGCTGCCCAATTATTCCCAAGCCCTTTTGACCATATATTTCGTTAATGTGTCTCATTAATGTTTCCTAGTATTTTGTCCCATTCTCCAGTTTCTTCTCATATTTTAGCTTTTTTGGTAGGGTAAGCAAGATGGATGAGGTTTTATAATCATATACAAGTACCTTACAAGCATTAAACTTTCAATGGGAAAACAAAATGTAAATATATTATTCTTAGTCTGTAAGATAAACATATTAATTTTAAAACGTAAGAATTGTAAACATTTTCCAAAAATAGAAATATTTGAAATAAACTTTTGAAAACAGGTTTGAATCTATTAAAAGTAAAGTTCTTATGATAAAGGAGACTAATTTTAAAAGGATTTCAGGTTAGCAATTCATTTTATCTATAGAAACCATGTTTAATACTAGCAAACTGAATTGAAAAGCTAAATCAAAAAGCTATATCAAAAAGCTAAATCAAATGATCAAGTGGGTCTTTCATCGTTGGGATGCAGGGATGGTTTAATGTACACAAATCAATAAATGTGATCCACCACATAAACAGAAGCAAATAAAAAGTCCATATGATCATCTAAATAAAAGCAGAAGAAGCATTCATTCAACAAAAATCCAGCAACCATTCATGATAGAAACCATCAACAAACTAGGAAGAGAGGGACCATTCCTCAAAATTATAAAAGCCATATATGACAAACCCACAATCAATATCATACAAAATAGGGAAAAGTTGAAAGCATTTATCCTAAGAACTGGAACAGGACAATAGTGTCCACTGTCATCACTTCTATTCATCACAGTATGGGAAGTCCTAGCCAGAAGAATCAGGCAAGAGAAAGAAATAAAAATATCTAAATCTAAGAAAGAATAAGTCAAACTATCCCTGTTCACTCATGATATAATCTTGCATTTAGAAAACCCTAAACACTCCACCAAAAGACCTCTAAAATTGATAAACTCAGCAAAGTCCCAGGTTACAAAATCAATGTACAAAAATCCGTAGCATTTCTATATACTAATAAAAGTCAAACTGAGAAACAAATCAAGGACTCAATACCATTTACAATAGCTACAAAGAAAATAAAATGCCTAGGAATATACTTAACCAAGGAGGTGACAGATCTCTGAAAGAACTATAGCTTCTTCAAGCATCACATGTAGTCACCATCAAATTGGTATTAACTGATCAACACTTAAGTGCACATATAGTAATAACACTCATCGGGTGTCAGGCGGGGAGGGTAGAGAAGGGAATGGGTATATACACACCTAATGGTTGCAGTGTGCACCATCTGGGGGATGTACACACTTGAAACTCTGACTCGGGTGGGGCAAAGGCAGTATATGTAACCTAAACATTTGTACCCCTGTAATATGCTGAAAAAAAAGAAAAAGAACTATAAAACATTTATGAAATAAATCATAGATGACACAAACAAATGGAAAAGCATCCCATGCTCATGGATCGGTAGAATCAACATTGTTAAAATGTCCATATTGCCCAAAGTGATTTACAGATTCAATGCAATGCTTATCAAAATACCAATGTCACACTTTATAGATCTAGAAAAAAATAATTCTACACTTCATTCAGAACCAAAAATTGAAAATAAAAGCCCAAATAATCAAAGTATTCTTAAGCAAAAAGAACAAACTGGAGGCATCACATTACCTGACTTCAAATTATGCTACAAGGCTATAGTAACAAAACAGCATAGTACTGGTATAAAACTAGGAACATAGACAATGGAACAGAATAGAGAACTCAGAAATAAAACCATCTACCTACAATGAACTTATCTTTGACAAAGCAGACAACAACATATACTGGGGAAAGCAAGCCCTATTTAATAAATGGTCCTGTGAAAACTGGATAGCCACAAACAGAAGAATGAATCAGTATGCGTATCTCTCACCGTATACAAAAAAAATCATTCAAGATGGATAAAAGACTTCAATGTAAGGCATGAAACCACAAAATTTCTGGAGGAAAACATAGGAAAATCTTTTCTAGACATTGACCTAGGCAAAAAATTTATGACTAAATCCTCAAAGGCAAAAATAGCAACTACAAAATAAAATAAAAAATAAATAAATAAATGTGACTTGATTAAATTAAAAAGCTTCTACACAGCAAAGGAAATAATCCACAGACCAAACATACAGCAGAATGGAGAAAATATTTGCAAGCTATACATCTGGCAAAGGGCTAAAATCCAGAATCTACAAATTAATCAAACAAATCAGCAAGAACAAAACAAAATGACCCCATTTAAAAGTGGACAAAGACCTGAACAGGAGTTTTTTCAAAAGAAGATAGACAAATGGCCAACAAATATTTGAAAAAAATGCTTAACATGACTGATCATTAGGGAAATGCAAATTAAAACCACAGTGAGATACCATCATACTCCGGAAGGAAAAAAAAAAAAAAGAATGGCCATTATTAAAATGTCAAAAAACAGTAGATGCTGGCATAGACATAGAGAGAAAGAAATGGTTATACACTGTTAGTGGGCTGCAAATCAGTACAACCTTTATGGAAAATAGTGTGGAGATTCCTCAAACAAATAAAAGTAGACCTACCATTTATCCAGTAATCCCACTACTGGGTATCTACCCAAAGGAAAAGAAGTTGTTTTATCAAAAGGACATCTGTATGCAAATGTGTATTGCAGCATAATTCACAATTGCAAAGATGTGGAATCAACCCAAGTGCCCATCGGTTCATGAGTGGATTAAAAATGTGAAAATGTATATATACTTATATATAATACATATATATACACACACACATATATACACTATGGAGTGCTATTCAGCTATAAAAGGAATGATATAATGCCTTTTGCAGCACCTTGGATGGAACTGGAGACCATTATCCTAAGTGAAGTATCTCAGGAATGGATAAACAAACACCACATATACTCTCTAATTATTGGGAGCTAAATGATGGGCACATACAGCCACAAAGAAATGTAAAGGACATTGGAAACCAAGAAAAGGGGAGGCTGGGAGGGATTGAGGTGTAAGAACTAACCTGTCTGGTACAATGAACACTATTCTGGTAATGGGCACACTAACAGCCCCAACTTAAGCATTATACAAGATATTCATGTAACAAAAACATTTGTACCACCTTAATATTTTGAAATAAAAAAGAAACCATTTTTAATTTATCAAAAAAAAAAAGAAAAAAGACAAACTAACTGGAGAAACTAATAAAATTTGAATTCCTTTGGAGCTCTCTTAATCTTTTTAAAGAACTGCTTGTTATAAAATATGAGCACAGGTGAGTACTAATATAGATTATCTTGTGATAGATAACTTTTGATTTTTAAGTCTAGATCATTTTCAGATTTAGCTGTATTTTCTTTTTGAAACAATCTTTTTATAGTAAAATATTTGTGTCAGGAAATAAATAAAAAATATGTATGTATATTTTCAAGATACTCCCTATTAATATCCTGGAAGAGATTTAGTTATGAAACTTCAACAGTCCTGGATGAGTTCAAGATAGAAAAGCATTGTATTTAATGATAAATTAGTGTCCTGAGGTTTAAGCCTCATAAAATGTATTTAGATACATTTAAATATCACACATTGTTATTATAACCAATATAAATATATAGAATCAAAGTAGGCAACTAATCACAGGAAAGCTGGGCATGTCTTTATTCTGCAGGAAAAGGCTTTTAACTTCAAATATGCTCCCCTTTCTGCAGCTATAGCTGATAGTTCTACAATTTTTTTTTCAAATGTTTGTAGGGATCATGCACTTAATTCAGAGAAAAACAGTATTCTGACAAGTGTGATATCTGATAGCAATACTAGGGTATTTGTCCAGTATATTTTATCTCCATATGATGCCCTACTTCAACCCTTGGACACATAAACTCACACACAAGCACACATATACACACAAGTTCTGTAGGACTGATGAATGATTGGATTTGAGGTCATCTGATCTCTGAGTGTGCACTGTTTTCTCCTCCTCTTCCTTCTCCTCCTCTTCCTCCCTTTTATGTTTATGACACTAAACCGGAATAGAAAACACCAATTATTTCTTCAGGATATAGTTCTATTCATGCTTGCTTTGAAGGTTACATGTTGAAAGAATTGAAGCATGAACCTCTTAAAGAGTATTCTTGTGCCTGATATTGATACATCCAGTTTTCGTCTAAAATGAAGTTTGAAATGAGTAAAAATTAAAGACTCTTAGGGCAAAAGACATTAATAAGAATTCATGTTTGGCAAATAATGTCTATTGTAGGACAGGAATTTATTTTGTTTACTCATTTATACTTATTAAATGATATAATAGTTATGATAAAATATTAACAGAATTCAGCTACTCTATTCTATGAATAGTAAAACTTGAAGCATATCAGAAATAATTTCAAAATTTATATATTGGTTTCAGATGACAGTTGATAATGAGATAGCTTCCGCAGATAGATTAGAAATCTATTAATAAATGATAGGCAAGAAATAGGGGAACACAGTTCATGAAGTCAGGTCTTTAAATAAAAATACAAATTAGACTTCATAGGGTAGCAGTGCAATTCCCCTTGCCCCAAATTACCTTTTATTGAAATAATTAAACTACTGCTGCAGTTTTGTTACAATATTAAGATTGCTATTTGGGACTAATTGCCAGGATGTATAAGATTAAGTTATTATGACAACAAACTCACAATCCCATCCAGTGTTCCAAACTGGAATAAGTCATTTTAAGGCCAATCCAACATTGCAAATCTAAATGAGCCAGCATTTAGTAACATGAGCCAATTCAAGAGCTTCCAGGGCAAAAGAGCCAATCATGAAATAAAATTTATTAACTGAATCACACGAAGGTAGAATAACCTATCAGGTGGGAAATATCACAACACAATTATTGCAAAATCACCACCTGGACTTACAGATCTAGGCCAACTGAATAATCACTTAAACACAATCTAAAATGTTAATATTATGCCTCACTGTTTATTGATTCTCTTGTAGCTGAAGGGTGGAATCAAATGAGAGGAAAATCGGAGAGTATGTTTTAAAAGATCAATGCAGACACTTTCTTTCACTGAATATCAAAAAATACGACTTGTATTGAATACAAATTATGTAAATACTGTGATAGTTAAAGCCTTTTTCTCCCTGAAGCTTGCAATGCCTGCTCTTCTTTTCTGGTTGGCAAAGTTTTGCCTTTGTTTCTGGCTAAACTTCAGTCTGCACTTCTATTTCTGCCAAATTCATATTCTTTTTTCACATCATGATACTAAACAGAAGATGATTTCTTAACAGAGATAAATATTATTTTCACTAAGGGAATTAAAACTGCAAAGCACAGACATACAAAATAATCAATATTACCAAAATAAAAAAGGTGAAGTAAACAAGCAGAGAAATCATTCAGTTTTACATTTTTACAAAGCTCCTTAGAATTCCTTTTTACGAGCTGCTAGATAAAGCCATGATAAATTTGAACCACTGTTCCTAATATTCATTTTATCTCCTAAATTGCATTTGCCTAGAACAAAGCTTGGCTATGTCTTTCAATATTGTATTAGAGAAAGACACAAAGAAGGACCAGTTCCTGGGACCCATGTAACTTACATCTAAAGAATAAAATATTTGATATAGGTCTGTTCTCTTTGATTACCATTTTCTGAAAAAATAATCCATATATTGTGTCCACAACTTGAATTTAAGAAATGTAGTTGTATAGGAGACTTTCAGAAATTGATAGAGGAGTTTGCTTCATTTTTACACATTTACATATATTGTTCAGTCAGTTAATTATCTCATGTGAAGTATTTTCCTGAAGTATAAAAGTATAAAAATAGGAAGAAACTAATACTAAGCCTGTTATACTTTACAAACTACATGACTTCAACAAATAATTGCCTAGTGTTCTATTTAAAGAATGTTTCTATGTGAGTTGAACATCTGTCAAATGCTCACTAGGTTGTCTGAGTGGCCTGTCAGGGTTTCTTTGATCTTTTATTTAGCAAGCATCAAGTACCTGCTAGGCTACAAGGGAAACCGGAAAAAGAGTGTGAATAACAAATTGGTCCGTGATTTCAGGAGATTAGTTGGCAGAGAAGAAAAAAATAGGAATAAATAATCATGATATGACAAATGCATGGTAGGTTGAAAATGGAAGACAATCAAAAGATAGGATTCAGATTTCTGAATTCTGATGCTATCATTAATAGTCTACTTAACACTTATCTAGGATCTCAGAGAAAACATATAGACAAAAGATGTGGTAAACAAATAAGTGAAAAGCCAGATGTTTCCACTTGAAGCTTTGACCTAAAACTTCTACTTAGATCCTAGCATGACTGGACTACACAGAAACTTCTCTTTCTGAGAGTATTAGCCAGCTTAAGTCTGAGAATCAATGTGAACAACACGTTTCCTTTGGCCTACTTGTTATCGATACACCTGGACTTCAGCCCTTCGTATTTCACCACCATGTTGATGAGTAAAGACCTGTCCAGGAAGAGCTCACAATTTGTAAAGAAAATGCAACTGGAAGAAGAATAGAGCGAAAAAGTATTTTGCCCCATGCTTTGCACAGAGCTTGCCTTTGGCTTTTGCTGTAGAGACTAGTGGTCTAAGTAGGATTAGTCTCAGACTGCTCATGTCTTAGCATGGAAAGAAGTATCTCAGTAGACAAACAGATGAAAATATTCTGGATTTTCCAAGGCCTTCTCATTGCTCTAGGCTTCTGGGAAAAATACAAGCCTCCTAAGAGACTATACATGAAAGGTGGATTATAGTACTTGAATATTTCAGAGAAATACTGCTATTTTGTGGTAGAACAACAGAGGACTGAGAGAAAGGGAGAGACATGAGCTTCCCTAGAGGATAACAGGTTATAATAGAGATATTTTCAAAATGCTGTGATGGTTTGATTGGGAAGGGAGAGTTGAAGTGATTTTCCTTGAGAAGTTAGTAAAAGCTTCAACTAAGAGGAAAAACTCCAGAATAGACATCCCAGTACTGCCAGTGATCAGATCTGAGTATCTGAACAAACAGACTTGCTAACTAGAAATATCCCTGTGAATCTCTCTAGCATTGTACTTTTATCCTAATATATAATAATTATTGTATTATTTTCAGATATGTAGATTTGGAAATTAAAGTTTATAAACCAATACTAAAGCCCACAGCAACATTATCTGGATTATATTAATTTGCTGTGTTGCCTTTTCCTTAAACTTCCATTAATTTGCATTTTTTATTATGAGATAACTCAACAATAGTAGTGAGTGCTGACTTATGGAGACTCAAAATTATTCGAAATATTGTTTTGGCATTATTGTGAATGAGACTGTGAGACTATTAGATGCACCTGCTTAGCACTCTGATACCGCCTGGGCATGTCTGCGTGTTAAAATGAAATAAGGGATAGGTTGAAGGCAATAGACTTAGAATCAGAAAATCCCAGTTCCAACTTCTATTCTCATAGATTTGGAAATGGGAACATTGTGTCATTCTTCTATCAAGCTCAGTTTTCTGATGTAATTATCTTTTAAGAAGTTTTCATGATTCTCAAATAAAAGAGAGTTAAATGAAATTTTAGATCAGCACAGGCTAGTTTATTATCAATAGAATAGCATTCAAGGCATTGCCACTTTTTCCCTGAGTTTATTTTTGGAATTATGCATATAAAGTTAATGGAAATTTTACAAGTTAGATAAAAGGTAGAATTAAGCAAAAGGATTTGGAGGTATTTAATAGATGAGTAAGATTGTAAATATGCTCTACTTAAGACTTCTTTACTCAAATTTTAAATGTAGTCCTTTACTTCAGTTCTAAAAAATGAAAGTAAAAAGTAAAAGAATGGTGTCAGTTATAATTAAAAAATGATTGGGGGAGGTGTTTGATATGTGCATATTTAAGAACATTATATCTTCCTGGTGGAGTGACCATATTATCCCTGTATAATATTCCTCTAGTAATTTTCTTTGCTTTGAAGTCTATTTTATCTGATATTATTAATAATATAATCACTCCTGTTTTTTGTGGATTAATGTTCATATGCACTTTTTTCCATTCTTTTACTTTCAGTATACCTCTGTTGTTGAATTTAAAGTGAGTTTCTTATAAACAGAATACTGTTGGGTCATTTGTCACAAATAACACAATTTCTTATTTTTAAGTGAATAGTATTGCATACATGGCTCCCATTATGCTTTTATTGAATTGAGCTGCTCTAGGTAGTGCTACCTTGATTTTATCAAAAGGAATGCCAGTAGGATGAAATGATATGTACCCTGAATGTATTTCTGGATGGCAGTCTATGAAACGTGTCATGTGAGACTCTGGATGAGGGTAGAAGCAAACCACCTTTTTGTTCTCTAGATCCTTACTGTGGCTTAAGTTATCATTGGCTCTTAGTAAACTAGTGAGAAAAACAATTAGGGAAGAAAAATAGTGTGTGAAACTTTGGTAATAGCAAGCAAATTTGAGAAGAGTTCACCTTTAAAAATAGTTTTTCCTGACCCAGGTTTTAAAGATAGAATACATTCAAAGATGGAACATGACTGTACAGATAATGACATCATGCTGGGTTTAGTTTTGAAAGTAGTTAATAGTTATTCGAGATGTTTTAATTGGTGCTTACTCTGTACCTGACATTGTAAAGGTGCTAAATATCCCAAAAGGAATAAGAAATGATACCAAACTTCATAGATTTTTCAGACAAATAAAAGAAATACGTAAATATAATTGCAAATATAGTGTGAATGGATTTGTAATAGATAAATGCACAAGTCATACTAGGTGATAAAAGTCACAAATGACAAATTCTACTTTAGGTTGGGGCAAATGGCCAGCAAAGAATCCCACAGTCTAGTACCTGTATGGGTTTTGTTGTGCACCAGTTGGAATAACAATGAATTTTTTTAAAAAATAAGGAGTGATGTAAACTGATGAAAACTGGGAAATTATATTCTTGGACAACCTTAAAGAAGAAATGACTAGGTAATGAGTTTCACAAATGAGTTTTTATTTTATTTATATATTTTAGGTTCTCTTGTCTCAGATACAAATTAGTCTAAGAACTATAATGGAGCTAATTACAAGAAGGTATTTAAGACTATTGGGGTAATTTTTGCAGAACAGGGAAAGGTATATAAAATTATATTTAGGTAGTAGTTCCCCTTTGTAAAAGATCACATAGAATAAAATGGATACATACTAAAAATAAAAATGGGATAATTACCTTCAATGCCAAATAGTTTAATTCAAGAAGACCGACAGTACATAAGTTTTTTTGTTTTTTTTTTTAAAGAAATTTTTGGCTTCTTTGGAAACTCAGAACTGTTCTGACATTTTTTGGATTTGCTATTGCCATAAAAACAAGGCTCAATTTCCATCAGTATAAAAAAAATTAATGATTTAGCAAACTTTGTAATTATATCTGCAATGACAAGATGAATGTTTTTATATTTTATATATTATAAACTATATTATGGAATTATCAAAGTATGATTTTGAACTATAAACTATGATTCTTGAGTGAAAAAAACAAATTTTAAATTAAGAGGTTATTACCCAAAGCAAATAAGAGGACTTAAAATGCCAAAGTAAATAAATAAACTAATTTTTCTCATTGACCAAGGCAGCTAAGAAAAACATTCTAAAAGAAAGACATAGTAGCAAATATAAAAGAAAAAAATAGTACCTAGATGTATGCTGAAACATTCCATTGATGGCAAGCAATTACATTATTCCAGTGCACTGATTGTTTATTTACAAAGCTTATATCATAAGAGCATGTTTGCTTCTAAGGTTTGTTTCAGCTGCAATTCTGAGGACACAAAGATAGCTGTTAGTTACATTTGGCAGGGTAAACTAGCCATTTGCTCTTTGAGGAGACATGTTGATAGAAAATTCTACTGAGTTTTTGTTTTCTTCTGATTTTTTCCCTATACTTAAATACAGTTAATAATACCATTTGTGTACAGTTGCAGAGAGGAAAATGAATAATGAACACGTAGGGTGCAGTATGCTCATAATCATAGCATGTAGATATAACTAAATGAACAGGTAATGATTTTTTATATATATGCATATACATATGTATGTGCATGTATATGTGTGTCTTTATATTTGTATATGTGCATATATGTTTTTAATTCACTTATGCTATATATGCATAACAATTACTTGCTCAAATAATTGCAGAATCATAGAAGCTCTTGTTTATGAAGATGTTCCACATTAAGTTCATTTAATTGGAAAAGACTTGAGAAAATATATTGAAAAAATATGTATTAAATCCTCTTGGCACAAAATATTTTCGATACCTGATATTATATACCTGCCCTTGTGGTAACACTGTGATATATCAAAATGGAATCATTCAATATTCTCTCCAGTAAACAAATATCAATGACATTTTGGAAATATACTGACTGTTGTGCAATAAAAGACAAATGGGTTTTCTACTTTCTATTTTTTCCTCACTAGAAATATATTTTTACTTTTATTTATGGCTGCCACATTCTTAGAATTCAATTAGGATTGACATACAATTTACAAGTATTTATTGAGTACCAAGTATTCATTTATTTGTTCACTCACAAGGTTAGATTGCTGCTGAGTTCCAAAGCACTATGTTAAGGAACATGATTAAGAAGGCAGGGAAGTGGCCTGCTCTAATTTGGCTTTGTGCTTATTGTGGATATGGGAAAAAAGGAAAGCAGGCAAAATACTTACAAATTAAAATTGCTATTTCTAAGGAAAGAGGAAGCTGAAGT
>CAUYMX010039031.1:0-10101 GCA_963573855.1 Lepilemur septentrionalis
AAAAATTAAATATCTAGGAGTAAATTTAACAAAAGATATGAAAGACTTATACAAGGAGAATTACGAAACACTAAAAAAAGAAATTGTAGAAGATGTAAGAAGATGGAAAAATCTGCCTTGTTCATGGATTGGTAGAATCAATGTTGTTAAAATGTCTATATTACCTAAAGTGATCTACAGAATAAATGCAATCGCCTCAAAGTACCATGTTCATTCTTTACAGAACTAGAAAAAATAATTCTTCACTTTGTATGGAACCAGAAAAGACATGTATAGCAAAAGCAATCTTAAGCAAAAAGAACAAACTGGGAGGCATCAGTCTTTTTTTTCTTTTTTACTTATTTTTTTCTCCCAGGACTATTTTCAAAAACCTATTTTCAAGTTCAGAAATTCTTTCTTCCGCTTGATATAGTTTATTGTTGAAGCTCTCAATTACATTTTTACTTCATTCATTGAATTCTGCACTTACACAACTTTTGTTTTATTCTTTATTCTATATATTTTTTAATTTCTCATTCAGATAATGAATTGTGTTTCTGAATTTCTTTGTATTGTTCACCTGTCTTCTCTTGTGTTTCAATGGGTTTCTTTCATATCATAATTTTGAATTCTTTTTTAGGTAATTCTCATTTCATTTTCATTGGACTCTTGTTGCTGGTGAATTATCGTATACCTTTGGAAATTTCATATTTTCTTGATTTTTCATGTATCTTCCTTATATTTATGTTTGCACAAGTGATACAACAGTCTCTTCTTCCAATTTTATGGGGTTGGATTTTGTAGTGAAAGACTTTTCCTGTAGATATATATGTAGTGTAGACTTTTTCCTGTATATCTATAGTGTTTGGTTGAGTAGCATGTTGGCTTTGATTCTGGTTACACATGATCACATAGTCTCTGTATGGTATCTTCAGGTATAATTAGCATCAGTGGTATCTGTGAATTGCTCTGTGACTTAAGGTGGGGTTATAAGTGGAGGCTATGGTAAGGATTTTTGGGGGATGGGTATGCCTGCTGGTCTAGTGCTTGGTGCCCAGTTGTGGTAGTGGTTGGCCAAGCATGTCTGTCCTTGGACTTGCGGGCAATGTATGCTTGCACTAGTGTTAGTGGATCCAACTTGGCCAGTCTTGGGCTTTCAGGTAGCTTCCTTGAGTGCCAGCAGTGACACTGGTTAGGCTGGTTGGGCTGGTTGGGCAGGTGGGTTTTTGGGCCTCAGAGTGGGTCCTGACATTGGGAATGCCAATAGAGGTGGTAGAGTAACTCCCTGATCTCCAGTTATCACATGCATCACCTGTAATGGCAGTGGTGGGCTGAATGGGCCAGTTCCTGGTCTGCCACCAGGTGTGTGCTGGTGATAGTGGTGGGGGCTACAGGCTGAGTGGGCCTGTGTTCAGAAACCTGGGAAGTGTACACCATTGTTAACTGTTGGGTCGATGGCATATTTGGGCTCAGCAGTAGCACATTGTGCAATTCTGTCCTCAGTTTCTGATTATGATTTGTGTGGTGCAGTCTGCAGCAGGCCAAAATGGTCAATCCCCAGTCCTGGGATGTTAACACTTGGATGCCAGCTTGGTGATGGTGACTGACAGGCCTGTCTGTAGAGACTACTGCCAATTCAGCTGGATTCTATGCCCACTGAAGGCCCATGCAGGTGTGTGACAGCCCTGCTGCTGGAGGAGGCAGGGTTGCTGTCTGTGGCAGTGGCCGCAGTCATATGGCTGTCCATTTGGTGAGTGCATGCTTCAGCTCTCTTTGTCCCTGGGGGCAGCCTTCCTGGTGTACTGCACCCTCTTTTCCTCAGATGTAGGACATTACATGGGCTAGAGTGCTGGCAACTCTGCTGCATCATCAGCTCTAGCCAGTATGAAGCTGCAGCCATCTGGGTGGACACGCGGGATGTCAGGGGGTCCCAGAGATGTGGAGATCAGAGGCTGTTTAGTACCAGGGAAAGATATAGACCATCAGTTTTGATGTCTAACCGCTAAACTACAAGAAGAAAGCTTTCAATTTTGAATCCTACATTCTGAGATTTATATTTTTAGGGAAAATTACATTGGGATGATGGCTGGATCAGATGCAGCAATTCAAACCTTTTTAGGTTGAGCAAAAATTTGCTTAACCTGGTTCTGTTGCAAAGCTTTGGGTGGGTTTTCTCAAAGTTAGTCTTTATCATTATTATTATTATTATTATTATTATTATTATTATTATTATTTTACGGCTTAGCTAGAGATCATTTGCAATAAAAAAGCTGAATGAATTTTGTTTTAGGTTAATGCTGGTTTAGAAACACCCAGTTTCTTTAGCTGTGTGTTAAATAGACTGAATTCATAGAGACAATCAAACCTTTCCCTTATAGTTAAAAGGCTTCTGTTTCTTAGACAAAAATGCAAATATGCAACCGTATGCTTATGCATTGGTGATTATGGTTAAATCTTCTGTGGATTGAATAAATATGTTTTTTAAAGTTAATGGAGTATTTAATTAACAATGTTAGGTTTTTGCCTTTACTGTTACATTTTGCAGTTAGTGGTATTAGACTTATAACCACTTACCAGATAATTGCCCCCAAAACAATTTGGTTTTTATTGGGAATGAGAAGTTGCCCTTCAAACACTCCAATTTCAAATGTAAAAAAAATAAATCAAGAAATGTTTTTAGTGGACAGACTTTTCTGTTCTTTAGCAGTTCCTGGGCCAACTGTGTTGATGTTGCGAGCTGTCTTTACGACCCATTTTGAACTCGAATAAGAAAATTGATCGAACTTGCTTTTAGTGTAACATCATTTCCATAGTCAAAGATAAATATAAAGTATACATCAAGTAATAAGGCATAAACAAACAAAGTGAGGAATGCATATTAATATGATGTATTACATAACCACATTTATTTAAGAATGTCTTCCAATATCTAACAGACAATTTTAATAATGCTAAAGCCACAGTTACTTTTGCACCAACCTAATAATATCACTAGCCTGCTTGACCACAATAGAAAGGGTTCTGAGAGATGCTTGTCATGACTGAGTTTCATTTCTCTGACTGAAGCTATTTAATTGAGTCCTGTGATGGTGTGACCAGCAGATCAGTTACTAAGAAATATGACATCTTATACTTAATGTAAACTTGAACTTGAGCTTTAAACTTCTCTGATTCTCAATTTTCCTAAGGGTCCAGTGAGAGTAATGCTGCTCCCTAGTATCTCATAGATATTACTGTGGGCTAACATAAGATGTAGTATAATAATTTGAGGAAATGAGAAGTACGATTGATTATAACATGGTTGAGTTAGGACAGACCATAGCAAAAAGTTTGACCTTTTGGTTGGTTTATTCCTGCTTTTCCTCCAGCAGTCAGTGGTGCTTGGAACTGGTAGAGTCATATGACAGGCACTTCTCTGGGGCACAAAACTGATTACCTTGCAACCATCCACTGATTACCTTGCAACCATCTTCCTAGGGAGGGCCTGCTAAAAGCAGCAGCTTCGTGCAGTGTGCTAGACATCATTTTGGGGCGCAGGTGACCTGGGAGCTTAGAGAATTGTGGGCTTTCAGGAAGGTTAGGAACTAAAGGAAGAATCACTTATATAGGCATGCCTTCTTTCTTTCTCCCCTTGTTTTGAAAAGGTGCTGCAGTGACCTGAAGCAACAGGGGCATGGGTGGCCAGGTTTACCAGCATGCAGTCTTAGTTCATAGGGTAACCTATGAAACATTCTTAACACCCAAGTGAGTGATCATCTTAGATTGGCAAGTCCTAGAAAGGACACAAAGGTTTTTCAGAATTCACCTCACATTTATTGGTGGCTGGAATGTCACCTGTTTTAGGTTTAACAGATGAGTTTTTAAAGAGTTGTTGGGAAGGGAGGTCCACTGTGACACATGGAGTTCCCCTTATCAAGTGCACCATGTGTTGGGCAACCCATGAGCTCCATTTGTTCCCAGTTTCATAACCTTACCGCTCTCTGTCGTGCATGACTTGTAGAAAAATAAGGAAAACTGTTTTCTGGTGGTAGATACTGTTTTATGTATTGGAAACTTTCTAACCATGGTAATAAAATGTTGAATAAGGGGGGAAATGGTGGCTCATGCGTATAACCCCCCAGCACTTTGAGAGGTTGAGGAAGGAGGAACATTTAAGGCCAGAAGATTGAGACCAACCTAGGCAGCATATTGATAATCTGTCCCTATAATAAAACCAAAAAATTAGCTGCACACAGTGGTGTCCACCTGTTGTCCTTGCTACTTGGGAGGCTGACACAGGAGGATTGCTTGAGCCAAGTTTGAGACTATAGTGAGCTATGATCACACCATTGCATTCCAGTCTGGTTGACCGAGCAACACCCTGTCTCAAAAAAAAGTGAGAAGAATCTTCAATAAATTACTTGTTTGGTTATTAAAAGCAGATTATGTTAATGTATGTGTAATATGTATATATTTTAATTAATACTTTGCTGTTTGAGCAGTAATGGGTTTATAGAACAATTGAATGTAAATACAGAGTGTTACATATACCATCTTCTCTCTCTCACCTTGCAAGTTTTCCTGTTAACAGTTTGCAGCAGTGTGATGTATTTGTTATAACTGATACATCAGTTTGATAAACAAGAGTGATGGAGTTCTTTCTTTATGGCTGTGACTTCTTTTTTTTTTATTTAAGGGTATTATGGGGTACAAACATTTTGGTTATATGTTATGACTTTGCCTCAACCAAGCCAGGATTAGATAATTAATATTTTAACATACCAAAGAAGTAAAATTATTGACAACAATTCTAATACAAACTGTTTACATAAAACAAACTGCGACAGGGTGGAAGGGTAGACTTTTATTTAGTTCTTGTGTAGATTGCAGTATATGGCATATTAAATTCCTGTTATTTATTTAAGTAAATGTTAAATTATTGTATTGACTTAGCCACAAGTGAGGTGTAGAATGAAGTAAAATAGATGATGGGATTTTCTGAAACATTTATATAGTACATAGAGCCGTCTCTCTTTTTTAAAATTTCAGAATATTAAGGGAATACAAAAGTTTTTGTTACCTGGATACACTCTATAATGCTGAAGCCTGGGCTTTCAGTGTGCCTGGCAAGTTTTTATCTCTTACTTCCTCCCACATTCCTTTCTTATTGGTTTCCAATATCCTTTATATCTTTTTGTGCCAATGTGTGCCCATTTTTTAGCTTCTGTTTATTAGTGAGAACATGTGGTATTTGTCCATTCTTGAGATTCTTCAGTTAGGATAATGATCTCCACTTCTTTCCAAGTTGCTGTGCATGTCATTATTTAATTCCTTTTCATGACTGAGTAGTACTCCATACTATATATATGCCACATTTTTTATCCACTTGTGAATTGATGGACACTTGGGGTTGCTTCCATATCTTTTCAATTGTGAATTGTGTTGCAATAAACATTTGAGTACAGGTGTATTTTTGATAAAATAACTTCTTTTCATTTGTGTAGATACCCAGTAGTGAGACTGTTGGATCGAATGGTAGGTCTACTTTTATCTCTTTTTGGAATCTCCATACTGTTTCCCATAGAGGGTATACTACTAGGTTATTAAATATGAAATTTCCAATTTTGAATCAAAAGTTTAATTTATTATATCTCAAACTAGAAACAGTAAAATTAATCAAACTGTGACTAAACTATCAACACAGCTTTACCGCCTTAATGGTAGCTTGTTTATGCCAGCAGCAAAGATGCATCGAGAGTGAGTGGTAATGAAATTGTGAAAGGTGTTTTCCAAGGCTTGTTCAGAATTGAATATTTATTTTTGGAAGAAGTGGTCCAAAGCATGGAAGAAATGGTAGTCAGTTGGTGCATGGTTTGGTGAACATGGTGGATGGCAGATAGTTTCTAAGTCCAACCTCTCTAGTTTGAGCAGATTTGTTTGTGAGACTTGGTCGAGCATTGGCTTGCAAGAGGATTGGTCTGTCTCTCTTGACCAATCTCGGCTGCATAATGTCAAGCATCCTCCTCGTTTCATCCAACTGGTAGCAGTAGACATCCGCTGTAATCTATTGGTCAGGTTTCCTGACACTACAGTGGATAATACCAGTGCTGGACCACCAAACAGATGTCATTAGCTGTTTTTGACTAATGTTCAGTTTTGGACTGTCTTTCAGCACTCCATCTTGATCCAGCCATTGTACTGAACTGTTGGAATTGTTAAAAAGAATCCATTTTTCCACTACACAGAACAACATCATGTAGAAATGATTCACCTTTATGTTGTGACAGCAGAGAAAGGCAAGCTTTGAGATGATTTCTCTTCTGATGTTCATTTATTGAATGTAGTACCTGTCTGTCCAGCCTCTTTACCTTGCCAATTTGTTTCAAATCATCCAATATTGTTGGAATAGTAATTTCAAACCTGGCTGCTAATTCATGCATAGCTTAAAATGGATTTTCTTTCACTACTGCTTTCAGCTCATCATTATCCTTCTTGGTCGCACGTCACCAACATAGCTCATTTTCAAGATTAAAATTACCAAAATGGAACTTCTCTACTCGCTGACATACTGTGCATTCATTAGCCACATCCTTCCCAAACACTTTGTTGATATTTCTACCTGTCTTTCAGTGTACTGATACCACAATGGAACTCATATTAGAAAATAACATGATTTTGACTTCTCCATGGTTTCACAAACATTGCTGTAAAACAAAATTTGGAAGATAATCACAAGCCAAAATGTGTCTATGAAAAACTGAGGATATAAATTAAAAAGCTTCTGCACAGCCAAAGAAAACATCACTAGAGTAAATAGACAACCTACAGAATGGGAGAAAATATTTGCTCTCTACTCCTCTGACAAAGGTCTGATAACAAGAATCTACCTAGAACTCAAAGAAAAAAATCAAACAACCCCGTTTATAAATGGACAAAGGAGATGAACAGAAACTTCTCCAAAGAAGACAGAATAATGACCAGCAAACATATAAAAAAAAGTTCAACGTCTCTAATCAATTAGAGAAATGCAAATCAAAACCACGATGAGATACCACCTAACCCCAGTGAGACTGGTCTCTATCAAAAAGTCCCAAAACAATAAATGCTGGCAAGGATGTGGAGAGACAGGAACACTCTTACATTGCTGGTGAGACTGCAAATTAGTACAACCTTTGTGGAAAAGAATTTGGAGATTCCTCTAAGAGCTAAAAATAGAATTACCATTCGATCCAGCAATAGCATTATTGGGCATCTGCCCAAAGAGCACAAGACGTTCCACGATAAAGACATCTGCACCTGAATGTTTATGGCAGCACAATTCACTATTGCTAGGTCTTGGAAACAACCCAAGTGCCTGTCAATTCATGAGTGGATTGTTAAAATCTGGTATATGTTTAAAATTGAATATTACTCAATTTTATGAAATGACAGTGAGTTAGCACCGCTTATATTATCCTGGATTAAGCTTAAACCCATTATTCAAAGTGAGGTGACGTAAGACTGGAAGTATGGACCTCACATGTACTCGTCATGAAATTGGTACTGACTAGCAGTATGGGTCTCAAATGGTGGTGGTGTTCACTAGGGATTCAGGGGGTGGGGAATAAACCCATGTCTGAGAGAGGTAGTGGGCACTGTGGAGGGGTGCGACATGCTTGAATAGTAGTTGGGGAAGAGAATTAGGGGTCTAAATGGGGGAAGGAATTCCTTTAAAAGTGATTTATGTGATTAACTGTACATCTTGGTAAATTGACTAAAAATCAATCAATTGTACACTTAAAAAAATAATTCAAATAACATACGTCTTCCCACTAGAACCCCCAAAAATTCAAGGTACAATAAATTAGATTCCAAAAGTTGCTATTTCACCTTCTAAAGCTATCTGCTCTCCTTCTTTTCATCCTCCCCCTTCTGTCTTCTTTTCTTCATTCCCGTTATCATCTCTGCCTATCACTACCTGAAAACCTCAGGAAGAGAGTCATCCCTTTGAAAATAGTTCCTCCTATCACAACCCAACCTTAGAATGGTTTTAAAAATGAACAACTCTGGAGTTAAACCTGAAGAATGCAAACCAATAAAAAGGGTCCTTGGTCATCACTACAAAAAAAAAAGAAAGAAAGAAAAACTGAGGATGTACCTTCACAATAAAAATAAAACAAGAAGTGTCAAAGTGAAATCAAGTGTCAAAGAGTATCAACTGTCAAACTTAGTGCTTAAAGAAATCAGACATTTCATACATAATAACCTAATAATTTTCAATCCTCCTAACCTCATATAAGGATTCCTTTTTTGTTGCATCAATGCTAGCATCTATTGTTTTGTGATTTTTTTTTTAAACAACGATCATGTCAACAGGGTAAGGTGGTATCTCATTGTGCTTTTAATTTGCATTTCCCTGGTGATCAGTGATATTGCACATTTTTACATATGATTGCTGCGCCTTGGCCTATCTTTTCTTTTTTTTTTTTTGTAAAAAAAATTCTGTTTATTGCTTCTTTTAAAATTTCAGTGTATTATGGGGGTAAAAATGTTTAGGTTATGTAAATTGCTCTTGCCCCGCCACTCTCGAGTCAGAACTTCAAGCGTGTTCATTCCCCAGATAGTCCTCATCACATTCATTATGTATGTATATACCCATCCCCTCTTCCCCTTCCATCTGCCCAATGCCCAGTGCATGCTATTCCTATATGTGCACTTAGATGTTGATCAGTGAAACCAATTTGATGGTGAGTACATGTGTTGCTCATTTTACCATTCTTGGGATACGTCACTTAGTGGAAGGGCTCCAGCTCCACCCAGGATAATACAAGAAGTGCTAGATCACCATGTTTCTTGTAGCTGAATAGTACTCCATGGTGTACATACACCACATTTTATTAGACCACTCATGTACTGATGGGAACTTGAGTTGTTTCCACAACTTTGCAATTGTGAATTGTGCTGCTATAAACATTTGAGGACAGATATCTTTTTTTATAGAGTGTCTTTTTTTCCTTTTGGGTAGATGCCCAGTAATAGGATTGCTGGATCAAATGGTAGATATACGTTGCATCTCTTTGAGGTATCTCCATATTGCTTTCCACAGAGGTTGCACTAGTTTGCAGTCCCACCAGCAGTGTATGAGTGTTCCTATCTCTCCACATCCACCCCAACGTTTATTGTTTTGTGACTTTTGATAAAGGCCATTCTCACTGGAGATAATTGATATCTCATTGTGGTTTTTATTTGATGATGACACAGATGTTGAGCATTGTTTCATATGTTTGTTGGCCATTATTCTGTCTTCTTTTGAAAAGTTTTTGTTCATGTCATTTGCTCACTTTTTGATGGGATTTTTTGATTTTTTCTTGCTGATTTTCCTGAGTTCTAAATATATTCTAGTTATCAGCCCTTTTAGTTGTGTAGCATGCAAATATTTTCTCCCATTCTGTAGGTTGTCTGTTCTTGTGATAGTTTCTTTGGCTGTACAGAAGTTCTTAAATTTGATCAGGTCTCATTTGTTTATTTTTGTTTTTGCTGTGATTTCCTTAGGGGTCTTCTTCATAAATTCTTTGCCTGGGCCAATGTCTAGAAGAGTATTTCCAACAGTTTCCTCTAGAATATCCTTCACTATAGTAACAAAGAAAATAAAGTACTTAGGAATATATTTAACTAAGGAGGTAAAAGACCTCCACAGGGAGAACTATGAAACACTGAGGAAGGAAATAACAGAGGACATAAATAGGTAGAAGGCCATTCCATGCTCGTGGGTCGGTGGAATCAACGTTGTTAAAATGTCTGTACTACCAAAAGTGATCTACAGATCCAATGCAATCCATATGAAAATACCATCATTTTTCACAGATATAGAAAAAAAATAATTTTATGCTTCATATGGAACCAGAGAAGACCCTTATATCAAAAGCAATCCTAGGCAAAAAGAACAAAATGGGAAGTATCAATTTATCATACTTAAAGCTATACTACAAGGCGATAGTAACTAAAACATATTAGGGGTCTCAATAGGGGAAAGGAATTCCTCAAAAACTGATTCATGTGATTAACTGTACACCTCAGTAAATTCACTTCGAATCATTTAATTGTACACTTAAAATGGAGTGTTGGTTGTATGTAGATACAGTTGGAGCACTATGTATGTACTCT
>CAUYMX010039032.1:0-11816 GCA_963573855.1 Lepilemur septentrionalis
ACTAAAAATATATAGAAAAAATTAGCTGGGCATGGTGGCGCATGCCTGTAGTCCCAGCTACTTGGGAGGCTGAGGCAGAAGGATCGCTTGAGCCCAGGAGTTTGAGGTTGCTGTGAGCTAGGCTGATGCCACGGCACTCTACAGCGCAGGCAACAGAGTGAGACTCTGTCTCAAAAAAAAAAAAAAAAAAAACTGGGCAAAGGGCCGGGTGTGGTGGCTCACGCCTGTAATCCTAGCACTCTGGGAGGCCGAGGCGGGCAGATCGCTCAAGGTCAGGAGTTCAAAACCAGCCTGTGCAAGAGCGAGACCTCGTCTCTACTATAAACAGAATGAAATTAATTAACCAACTAAAAATATATAGAAAAAATTAGCCAGGCATGGTGGTGCATGTCTGTAGTCCCAGCTACTTGGGAGGCTGAGGCAGTAGGATTGCTTGAGCCCAGGAGTTTGAGGTTGCTGTGAGCTAGGCTGATACCACGGCACTCACTCTAGCCCGGGCAGCAGAGTAAGACTCTTGTCTGAAAAAGAAAAAAAAAAACTGGGCAAAGGACATGAACAGAAACTTTTCAAAGGAGGAGAGAATAATGGCAAGAAACACGTAATAAATTGTTCAACATCTCTAATCATCAGGGAAATGTGAATCAAAATCACAATGGGTTACCTCTTAAATCCAGTGAGAATAGGTTTTATCAAAGAGTCCCAAAACAGAGCAGCTGTAAATACAGATGAAACTTCATTTGCTGGTCTGCCACTCACCTTCTGCTGTGTGGCTCCGCCAATTCCTCAGTTTCATGGAAGACAATTTTTCCACAGACGGGGGGTGAGGGTGGGGGATGTGGAGCTCTGCAGCCCAGTTTCTAACAGGCTATGGACTGGTACCAGTCTGTGGCCCAGGGATTGGGGACTGTAGCTCTAGATTATTTAGATAGCTGAAAAGACAAGCTCAGCATTTTGGAAAATTCACTGACATTCATAATACTCTTTTCTCTTTCCCACCCCTACATAGTATCCCATTTGTGTGTTGGACTTTTTATTTTGATTTGTCTAGCCTGCTGCATTTGGTGGGGGAAATCTGAGAAGCCACATTAACCATTACAGGAGGGTTTATTCTGCGCCCATATAAAAATGGAAGCTGGTCTTCTCTGCAGACTTTTAATAAGATAATGTAAGCCCAAAAGTGTCTCTCAGGGATAACTGTGCATAGGTCTTTATTGAGCTGCAGGCTGATTTCTTTAGGTCTTCTTTGACTCTGGGCTCTGGGGGGGGCGCTATTTTGCATTTGCTGAATAGTATACCTTTTCCCCCCACTGCCTGCCTCTCTCTTGTTATGTATGTGCTGTCTCTGTCTAAAATTCCTTATGCTGATTTTCTAGTCACGTTTATTTATGTTCACTCACTAATTGAAAATCTCATATTTGAAGTTATTCTGATTGATGTCTGTCATTTTGATCAAGCAGTAGCTCACAGATGTTTTGTTAGAACAATTTTACAAGTGAGTTTATTATCATGCCTTTCTCTCTTGACCTTCTCCATGGCTGGTAGCAAAACATCTCAGTGGAGGCTAAGAAAGAGATGTTTGGCAAGCCTCCCAAATTTGTTTCAGTGTGTCTTCACTACTAAAAACAATTCCTCTATTTCAGCCTTCATTGAGTTGTTGACTGTAATGGAGGAGAGACAGAGCAGTCAGACTCCGTGCAGGGAAACAAAAACAAGTGGAATGGTGACCACTAATTGGAACTCTCTCTGTCCTCAAGCTAAGCCCACATTCTCTCTTTCACTCGCACATATCTCCTACACAGATAACCCCAGGGTGGCGGGAGGGAGAATTGTTTATCATATTGATTTCCATGATACTTGAAATAGAGAGAAAGCTCAAATTTCTGAGTTGAAAGGTGGAAAGGCCCTCAGAAAACAGAAGTACGGGACCGAGAAAGCACATTTTCAGGCACTTTGCACGTTTGCTAAGTCTCATCAACTTACTTGTTTTGTTAGAAAAAAACTGTTCCCTAAACTTATGTAAGTGTTCTGTAACCAAATAGATTCACATTCAAATAAATCCAGTTAATGCTGAAAAAAAAAAAGTCCCAAAACAACAAGTGCTAGCATGGATGCAGAGAGACAGGAACACTTTTACACTGCTGGTGGGATGCAAACTAGTACAATATCTATGGAAAGTTATATGGAAATACCTCAAAGAACTAAAAATAGAACTGCCGTTTGAACCAGCAATCCCACTACTGGGCACCTACCCAAAGGAAAAAAAGTCATTTTATAATAAAGACATCTGCACTAGAATGTTTATAGCAGCACAACTCACAATTGCAAAGATGTGGAAACAACCCAAGTGCCCATCAATCCATGAGTGGGTTAATAAAATGTGGTATATGTATGCCATGGAGTACTACTCAACCATAAACAAGTATGGTGAACTAGCAACTCTTTTATTATCTAGGATGGAGCTAAAGCCCATTTTTCTAACTGAAGTATCACAACAATGAATAAAACAAGCAAAATTTGTACTCACCATCAAATTGTTACTAACAGATCAACACTTAGTTGTACACGTGGAAGTAACATTCATATGGTCCCAAGCAGGTGGCAGGGGTGTGAGGGGGATGGGTAAGTTCACAACTAATGGGTGCAGAGCTCACTCTGTGGAGGATGGGCACTCTTCTAGCTTTGGCTTAGGTGGTGGTGCAAAGGCAATATATGTAACCAAAATGTTTGTACTCCCATGATATTCTGAAATTTAAAAATAAAAATTCCATTACTTTGTGTAGAGATGAGTGTTTTTGTTGGAATTGATCTCTAATATTTTTCCACTGTGGTCTGAGAAGGTACATGGCATAATTTCTATTTCCTTAAATTTGTTGAGATCTGTTTTGCGGCTTAGAATGTGATCAATTTTAGAGGAAGTTCCATAAACTGATGAGAAGAATATATATTCACTATTGTTTGGTCGGAATGTTCTATAGATGTCTGTTAGGCCCATTTGTTCTTGCATTCTGTTTATGTTCGTTATTTTTATGCTGGTTTTCAGCTTGGAGGATCTGTCCACTGCTGTCAGTGTGGTGTTGATATTTCCAGCTATTATGGCATTGCTGTTTATTATGTTGTTTAGATCAAGCAGGATTTGCTTTATGTATTTGAGTGCTCCTGTGTTGGGTGCATAAATATATAGGATTGTTAAGTCTTCTTGTTTGATTTTTCCATACTCCTATATATTGTGACCAACTTTCTCTTTCTTTACTTTCGTTGCATTAAAGTTTATGTTATTTGATATATTTCTTTTGGTTTCTATTTGCCTGGAAACTTATTTTCCATCCCTTCATCTTGAGTCTCAGTGAGTCCTTGTGGGTAAGATGTGTTTCCTGGAGACAGAAGATACATGGCTTATATTTTTTTGTACGTTCAACCAGCCTATGTCTCTTCGGTTGGAAATTCAAGCCATTGATATTTATTGAGAGAATTGATATTCGGTGTGGATTTCTGTTCATCCTGTTGAGTAGACTCTTATTGTTTTGTTTTTCCTCTTGAGCCATGGTGGTATCAGGGTTCTGGACTTTAACTTTTGGGTGATTTTACACTGGTGGGTGTCTATTGCACTGGTCAGTGTATAATGCAGTTCTGAGTATTTTCTCCAGAGCAGGTCTGGTCTTCGCAAATTCCATCAGTGATTGCTTGTCTGAAAAAGTCTTTATTTCTCCCTCATGCAAGAAGCTTAGTTTGCAGGATAAAGAATTCTAGGTTGGCCATTATTTTTGTTTTAGAAGACTGAGGATGTGTCTATAAGTCCCTTCTGGCTTATAAGGTTTCATTTGAGAAATCTACAGTTAGTCTGATAGATCTTGCTTTGTAGGTTACCTACTGTTTTTGCCTTATTGCTCAAAGGAGTGCCTCTTTTGTGTTTACTTTGGCCAGCCTAATAACTATGTGATGTGTTGATTGCCTTTTCACATTGAGTCTCACGGGCATCCTGGGTGCTTCTTGTACCTGGATATCTAGATTTCTGGCTAGGCCAGGGAAATTTTCCTCTGTTATTCCTAGAAATAGATTTTCTAGCCCTTGTGTGTGTTTTGTTCTTCATGCTCAGGTATGACTAATATTCTTATGTTTGGCCCCTTTACATAATCTCACATTTCTTGTGTGCTTATCTCATGACTCTTGCTTCCGTGTTCTTTCTCTTCATGTAATTTGTTTAGCACACAGGTGTTATCTTCTAGCTCTGAGTTTCTTTCCTCTGCATGAACCAGCCTATTCTTAAGGCTTTCCACTGTGTTTTGTAGTTCCTTAGATGCCTCTTTCATTTCCAGTATTTCTGTTTGGTTCTTTCACAACACTTCAATTTCTTTAGAGAATTGTTCATTCATTTCCTGTATTGTTCCTGTGGCTTGTGTTGGGTTTCTATTATCTCTTGAATTTCATTGAGCTTTCTTACAATCCATATTCAAAATTCTTCATCCATCATTTTACCCATTTTGTTTAAGTTGATGTCTGTTGCTGAGGAGCTAATAATTTCTTTTGGTGGTGACATTTCACTTTTTTTCATATTTCCTGAGTTCTGTCACTCATTATTTCTCATCTGGCCTCTTTATCTATAGCTGGAGGTGCTAAGGCTGGTTTATGGCCCTGTCTCCATATCCCCTATGATTCCCTGACAGTTCTGAGGTGAGAAGCATTGGTTTTATACTGCCCTAGAGTGTTTTATCAAGTTTAATGAATCTCTTGGGTTACCTCTGACCTGTTGTCTTTACCTCTTCCCAATGGAGTATAGTAATGAGTTTGGTTCCCCAGCTCCAAGGGGGTGGATTGTACTTGTGGGTATGAATCCACTGCTCCCTAATAGCTTGAGATGGAAGGCAGTATGTTTAGCTAGGGAATTGTTCTTGCTGTTGTTGATCAGAGTTTATATGGAGGAGCCAGTTACTGAGGTAATGTGTTGTCCTTATGGTAGGCTGTCTTTCCCCACATAGGTTATATGAATGTCCCGAGCTTTGGAGGGGCCTTGTAGCTCCCAGGGTTGCTTGAACCCTGCTCCTCCCTGAGGTGGCTAGAGGAGCAAGATAGATTGCAGCTGGAATTTGAAAGCCTGGCTGTGTAAGTTTCTATGGTTGCTTATCTGGCTATGGGGGGAGCCACTGATAAGGAGTTCAGGGCTATGTCTCCAAGCTTGGAGAGCTTCTCTTGATGGAAGGGACCAACTGGTGCAATTGCTGAGATCTCTAGCCAGGTTTGTCCTTCCCTGTCCATAAACCCAGGCACTTTTCCCTCCAATCAGTCCATTAGTGCTTTCTGTCCACTCAACAGGGGCTCTTTAGCTTCCCCACAGTTTGTGTGTCTGGCCTGCTGGCATATGTCTCCTCCTGTCTGGTGGATGGGGGGTCTCCAATTGTACACCCCTTTTCTGCCACTAGACCCCAAGGCAAGGCGGGTGGGCCTCTCTATTTCCAGAAGTCCCCACCAGGGGGATGCTTCTCCCAGGGAGGGGTGGATGGGTCTGACCCACAAAACCCTGCTCCCTTGTGCTCCTACACACCCTCCCAAAGGGCACAGGCTCTCACTTGCCACCCAACCCTGGAACTTGGATCTCTCCCATACACTGCCCCACTCCATCTGTGCCATCTGCAAGTGAATGTGCCAAATATCTGTGGGCAGGAGGATCACAGACTGAGGTTACCCTGCTGGCTGGCGATGGATATATATTCCCAGTGGTGAAAGCAGGTCACTCAGCACAGAGAACTCTAGGGGCTGCTACGGTTTGGGGAAGGGTCTGCAGACTTCATGCACTACTCTTGAATTCTGGGTGGGGGGGCACTCGTCTGGCCTCCTCTCCAAGCCCCAGTCATGGCAGTGTGATCACCCTCCTCTACATGCCACTGAGCTGACTATGCTAAGGCAGGCTCCGCTAAGAAAGTGCTTCAGGAGTGTTCTCCCATTGCCCGAGGCTGGCTTGGCTGGGGGTGCACTCTTTTTGTGGGGAGCCAAGTCACTCAGTGCAAGGTGCTTTGGTGGTTGCTCTCAGGTGGGTGCATCCATGTGGCTATGAGCTGCTTGAGCCAAAATTACTTCCTGAGATGCCAGGAAGGAGGAAGTGCAGAAAAGGGGGTGTCCAGATGTAGGGATGCTGACTCCCTGGTCACCTGTGGCACTCCCATGTGGGATGAATGCTTTGTGTCTCATTGCTGATCTGAGACACCCAGGTGAGAGGAGGATGTAAAAACCCCTTATGCTTTCCTTGGGCTCTAGATCTCCCTGGAGTTAGTTCATATCGATTGCTCCCTTCTATCCTCCTCTCTCTCAACATCTCAGTTCCTCCTGGTGCTGTTGTCAGACTCAACTGGTGTCTGTCCCTGTGGTATACATCCAAGCAGTAAGCACTGTCCACTCTCCTCAGTCCAATCCTCAACTCTTCTGCCAGGACAGTCTGACAAGCTTTGTCTAAAGTTGGCCATCTTGGCTTCCTGTCTGGGAAAGTCTTTATCTCTTCTGCTTTTCTGAAAGACAGATTTGCTGGGTACAATATTCTTGGTTGACAGGGTTTTTTTTTCCCAACTCTTTGAATATATCATCCCACTCTCTCCTGACCTGTAAGGTCTTTCTTTAGAAATTTACTTTGCTGCAAGCCTAATTAATACTACCTTATATGTTATTTGCTTTGTTTTTCTCTTGCTGCTTTCAGGACCCTCTCTTTCTTCATAAATTTTAAGTTTCATTATGGTGCAGCTTATCATAGTCTTCTTTAGATTGACTCTGATTGGAGATGTTTAACCTTCTTGTACCTGGGTGCTTGCATCTTTCTCTAGACTTGGAAAGTTTTCTGCTATTATTCTTATAAATAAACTTTCCTTTTTTAATTTTTTATTTCAGCATATTATGGGGATACAAATGTTTAGGTTATGTATAGTGCCCTTGCCCATCCAAGCCAGAGCTTCAAGCGTGTCCATCCCCAAGACAGTGTGCACCAAACCCATTAGGTGTGCATATACTCGGCCCCTTATCCCCCTCTCATCTGCCGACACCCGATGAATGTTATTACTATATGTGCACTTAAGTGTTGATAAGTTGAAACCAATTTGATGGTGAGTACATGTGGTGCTTGTTTTTGCATTCTTGTGATACTTCACTTAGTAGAATGGGTAGCAGCTCTAACCAGGATAATACAAGAGGTGCTATATCACCATTGTTTTTTGTGGCTGAGTAGAACTCCATGGTATACATATACCACATTTTATTGATCCACTCATGTATTGATGGGCACTTGGGTTGTTTCCACAGCTTTGCAATTGTGCTGCTATAAACATTCGAGTGCGGATGTATTTTCTATAGAATGTCTCTTGTTCCTTTGGATAGATGCCCAGTAGTAGATGTATCAAGTGGTAGTTCTACTTGTAGCTCTTTGAGGTATCTCCATATTACTTTCCACAGAGGTTGTACTAGTTTGCAGTCCCACTAGCAGTGTATGAGTGTTCCTATCTCTTTGCAACCACACCAACATTTATTGTTTTGAGACTTTTTGATAAATGCCATTCTCACTGGAGTTAAGTGATATCTCATTGTGGTTTTGATTTGTATCTACTGAATCATAATACAGGGTGCAGTCGAATGTTAGCCACAAACATGAACTACTGGCTCAGAGACTAAACTGGGCAAGTAATTATCTAAAGAAAACTCTAAAGATAAGAAGCAACAGCTGATCCAGCTGGGGAAGAATCGGCAAATGAACTCTGAAAGTATGAAGAATCAAATGGAAAGCACACCCCCAAAGGGGAGCACCAGCTCTCTAGCAATGGATATCAGCCAAATTCAGAACTTTAACATGACAGAAGAAGAACTTTTCAAACATGGATTGTAAGAAAAGTCAATGGTATGCAAGATAAAATGGATATGCAACACAAAGAAACCACAAAAAAAAAAATCCAGGACTTGGAAGAAAAATTCATGAAAGAAATTGAAATATTAAAGAAAAATGGAACAGAACTTCTGGAAATGAAGCATTTATTCAAGGAATTACAAAACACAGTGAAAAGCCTCAAGAATAGGGTAGATCAAACAGAAGAAAGAATCTCAGGGACTGAAGATAACACCTTTCAATATAATAAGTCAGTTGCAGAGATAGAGCACAATAATAAGAGAAAAGAGCAAAGCCTACAAGAAATATGGGATTATGTGAAGAGGCCTAACATGAGAGTTATAGGCATAGATGAGAGTGAAGAAGAAAATACCCAAGGGTTGGATAAGCTATTTGAGGATATAATGGAGGAAAATTTCCCAGGCCTTGCTAAAAATCTAGATATTCAGGTACAAGAAGCTCAAAGGACTCCTGGGAGATTCATTGCAAACAGGAAGACATTACGACATATGGTCATCAGACAGGCCAAAGTAACCACAAAAGAAGCCCTCCTATGAGCTGTAAGGCGAAAGAAGTAGGTAACCTACAATGAAAAACCCGTAAGAATAATGGCAGACTTCTCAACTGAGACCTTATGAGCAAGAAGAGACTGGGGCCCCATTCTCACTCTTCTCAAACAGAATAATTCCCAGCCTAGAATCTTGTACCCTGCAAAACAAATTTGTTATATGAAGGAGAAATAAAGACGTTCTCAGACAAGCAAAGTCTGAGGGAATTTATCAAGACAAGACCTGCCCTCCAGGAAGTACTCAAACAGTGTCACACATGATCAGCACAATAAACACTCACCAATGTAAAACCATCCAAAAGCTAAGGCCAGATACCACAATGGCTTAACAGAGAAATCAAAGCAACAAAGTTCAACTCAACAGGATGAACAGAAATCTGCCCCACTTACCAACTCTTTCAAGAAATATGAATGGCTTGAAGTGCTCACTGAAGAGACATAGGCTGGCCGAATGGATAAATTGATACAAGCCACATACCTGCTGTCTTCAGGAAACACATCTAACCCACAAGGAGCATTCAGACTCAAGATGAAGGGATGTAAAACTATATTTCAAGCAAATGAAAGCCCAAAGAAAGCTGGCGTGGCAGTTCTGATTTCAGATAACTTAGTCTTCAAATCAACAAAGGTAATGAAAGACACTCAAAATTTTTTAAAACTCTAAAGTACAGTTATTGCTATCCTACTATATTTAAAATAATTATCTAGAATCTGCTGGGTGCCTAACTCTAAAGTATACATGCATGTCAGTATACTTCCATTTGTGATTTTTCAGATCCTTTGATTCTGTGGCCAATGGCTAATTTCAAGGGACTGAGTCAAATAGTCAGATTTCAAAACTCCTCTAAATATTTATTTTATAATTTCAGCTTCAATTATTTATTTTAACAAATTATTTGATTATTTTACATTTTAATATATGTGCCATGTTTATCTGACATTTTCAGATATACTATATGCTTAGAAAAATGTATTTATCTTTTATTGGAATTTAGAAGATAATAGTTCTCCTTTATACCTCCCTGGCAGACAATTTTTGTGTTCTATGTGCAACTTTTGTATAAATTTCTAATTTTTGAACAATTAATGAACTACATGAAATATTGAAAATTGCTGACTGAAGTTTTCCCATTCTCCTTATATTTTTTCACCATAATTTTAATAAATATTTTTAAATAAAATATCCTATTTATTTGATACTGAGAATTTTAGAAGTAGAAAATTATAAAAAATAAGCACACCAACATCTTTACCAGGAAAATTGTTAAGATGTAGAAGATTATGTGATGAGGATTAGAATGACAGGATATAGATACCATAGAAAAGCTGAGCATAAAGTGCAGAAAATGTACTGGGAAATTAATTCTTTTTCTGATTTTACCCTTGTTCCCCTTTCATGATACTTTCACACTACAATGAATGGATGACCATTTGTAGAAAAAAGGTCATATTTTGACACCAATTTTAGTAATATTTTATATTTGGAGTTCTTAGAGAACATTTATTTAAAATTCACAATTTACTAGCTAGTAGTCATATATATCTACACAGCAATTAGAGACAAAATTTATTGGGACTTTAATATATTTATAGGAATTTACAGTTATACATCAAGAACTGGGTGTCACCAAAAGAGAACATTGACTTGCTGCTGCAGGACCATCTTACAGGCATTATTGGCTTTGGTGAGTTCACCGTGATCCAGGCCATGGATCTTCGATTTTAGAGGTCTACAAACTGATCTTGTGCATGTCCTAGAATTCATCCAAATTCAGGAAGTGAAATCACTCTGATTACATCATAAGATGACTGAAAGATACAGAAAGAGAAGGACAGTTTATTAATTTATAATGAGAAATGCAGTTATTGTACAGGTAAGATATATCTATTGAGCAGATAACATACTACATACTACTTTCCCTTTGAATCAGTTTACTGGGCAAGAAAAATTTTTGGAAGAGGCTTTGATAAACATTACATCAAAGTCATAGGAGGCTGATAATCTGCATCTTGCTTGGTACTTAATGGATTTGACTACATCCATTATCTATCAGGTTGAACAGATTTTTGATAATCACCCCAAGCATATTTTCCCCAGAAAAGTGCTGGCAAGTCTATCTCTGTGACTCTTATTTTACTAGGTTTCCATAATTGATCAATGAAGCCCATTATTCCCCCATTGTCCTTAGGCACACTCTTATATTATTTAGAAAATATATATTTATTTATTAAACTAGTAATACATGAATGTAATCAAACTGTATATAATTCAAAAAACATAGACAAAAGTCTTCTTGCTACCAAACTTTTACCATTTCTCAGTCCTATTTCCAGAAGAAAACATAGGTATCAATTCTGTCTAGGTATTTAAATGTACACATACACAATACTTAACAGTAATATAGTGTTTTAGATTAGGAGTTTGTAATATAAATTAGATCATCAATACATACTCTTCTGCAATTTGTTTTTAACCACTTAAAAAGTCTTAATGATTTTCTATACCAAAATAGACCTACCCCAATATTTCTAATGTCTCACAATATTACATTATATTACAGCACAATTTACCAAATCCTTTCTGCTGAAAGTATTTAGTATGTTTGCAAATTCTCTTTATTATAAATGATGAAGTTGATTTGTTCATATATAGGATTTTTCCATCCATTCCACAAATGGAGTAGAAGTCAAAGTATACAAACATTAAAATTTTGACACTGCTAAAAGACTTTAAAAATTTACAATTTCATAGACAGTATATATTTCACCACATTCTTCCTAAAACTGAGAATTATGAAAACTTTTCATTCTGGCAAATATCAAGGGTTAATAGTAAAGTCAAATAAATTTGTAATCGTTATTGGCTATTTATATATTTTTTTCTATGAACCATCAGTTCTTTGACTATTTTTCTGTCAGACTGATTGTGTTTGTATTAATGTACAAGAGGGTTTTACATATTATGAGCACATTAGATTTATGGATATATTTTAAATGTTACAATACTGTATATCAATTGTCTTCTAAATTTATTTTTTGTTTTGTTTTATTTTTATTTGTTTTTCATTTCAGAATACTATGGGATTACAAGCATTTTGGTTACATATAATGTCTTTGCCTCTCCCAAGCCAGGGCTACAAGCTTGCCCTTCCTCCATAGAGTGCACACTCCATCTATTAGTTGTGAGATTACCCACTCCCACAATCCCCCTCCCACCTGACCAGCACCCAGTGAATATTACTTCCATGTGAGCACCTTAGTGTTGATCCGTTAGTACCAATTTGTGGTGAGTAAATGTGGTGCTTGTTTTTCCATTATTGTAATACCTCACTTCAAAGGATGGGTTCAAGGTCTATCCAGGATAATATAAGAGGTGCTAGTTCACCACTGTTTTTTGTA